>JALPQI010018063.1:0-25335 GCA_025490895.1 Thaumatotibia leucotreta
GATTTCGTAAAATGTAACAGTAGTCATTTCTATCCCATTATGTATTGAGGTCAGAATGGGTCGACCGTACCAGAGGCTTGATCGTAGCCGTAACCCGATGCGTCTGCTTGTGAGTAGTCCATGGGTACGCGGTGCGCGACAGGCTCTGGCGGAGGTCACGTTTTAGAGACCGTAGTGTCATAGGGTTGAATCGGCGATCCCTTAGGGATGCGCGTAATGTATGTGGTTATGTGATAGTCAATAGGTCACTAATGAGATTATATTCTTCCGAAAGTTTTCTGTAATGTTTTACGTAAAATGTGGCTACGAAAGCCAGATGATAGTTGTTTGCCTTTTATTTGAAATTGGTGGTAATTAATTGACCATAAATGATCCTAAATTAAAATTATTTTTCTTGAGTTGAGATGATTTTACGTAGACAGATAATTTGGTCAGGAGTGACCGAGTGGTAACAAAGACTACTGGTGTACGTGTTTGTTTCAGATACAAGCGAGGACGCTTGTCTTGTCAGTATGGCCGTGTCGGAGAAATGCTTCAGTTGGCGCAGACTTGTACGACATGTCGAGTCATCGAACGTCTGAATAGTCTTATTTTCAATAGGAATAGTCTTATTTGCAATGTTTACATTTAATTTGTTAAGAGTGATAAAATCTAGAAAACGATAAGCAATGTTTTGCTTGAGATGTTCTTTGCTTGGTCCATGTAGGTAGACATTAAACGTCATGTTGGGATCTACCCGCCTATGAATCAGTAGTTTGTGAGCGCACGGTATAAAAGGTCACTAGCGCAGTGTTCAGGGATTCATTCTTGATTTAGAGTTGGAATAAAGCATTCCAGGGTTGAGTAAATGATGCATGGACGCAAGCTTATAACTCTCCAGTCGTTTTCTATCAGTATAGTTTATAGTGTTGTAAATAGTCTTGTTTTAAGTGTGTACTTGTTGTGATTATTTAAAGTTTGGAAAATGTAAGACCGTCTGAGTTTCTTGCTGGTTCTTCTCGCGACAAAGGTTTATCATTTGTGAACCAGTATAATAAAAGATTGTAATTTACCTTGTGTTTAATTATGTGCGTCCATGCATAGTATACACCTTTGTAAGTAGGTACGATGAGTAGGAATAAAATATTCGCCTCCCCTGTTATCGGCTGTCCTTCTGACATAAATATTTTAGAAATGGTTTATTTAACCTGTTCGTGCGTCAATGTGGGAATATCTTCTTTACTGTGATCGGTCTGGTGTTTTTCAGATTCGACAGACAAATCAGCATCACATTGCATTTCTTAAAATATATCGAAACAGTTATTTTCTTAACTTATACTATATATACAATATACAGTGTGTAAATCTAATACGGGCGATCAATTAAACCAGGCATGGGATTCATTAGTGTAATCATGGATTACAAGGTTTTTTTTAAGTTACTCTTAATTATGACCCCACAGATTTTTTTTAAGATTATCGGAGCAGCAATGTACTGCCGTGCAATGCCTAAAACACAGTAACTGACAAAAGTCGATTTTGAGATAATAGCAAAAAACAGTTTTAAAGTAATATATTTTCCAAGATTTGATAGTTAATGAGATTTTTTTTATGCAAAATAAAGTATTTCATTCATACAATATGATAAATAAAAAAATATATGCTTCTGCATTTTCTAAAATTAAATATGTGCTTTTTTCGAAATTCTGTGTTTGTACTGCACTTTTAAAAACAGGGAAAAATATAACAATTACTAATTAAGACACCGTAAAATGACCACTTACTGCACAAATTTTGCGTGCTTTATTGAGATAGGCGGCATTTTACTGGTTAAACTGTAGTAAAAGGGACTAGTATACTGTAATTTAACTAGTATTTTGATTGAATTTTCATGCTACGAGCTTCATTCACAGCAGTAAAATATAGTTTTTTTTAATAAAGTCATTAAAATACAACAAAACTTTTTAACAGCATATCATAACTTTATTATTAAGAAATTCAAACACGCTTATCAAGTTTCATGCCAATGTGTGAAACAGAAGGAAAGAAAAAACGATTTGAAAGTTACTTGGAAAATGCAGTTTATTTAGGGTTTTGTCGTCAGTAATACAAAAATTAAGGTTTATTACCACATTTTCTTAAGCAATGAAATAACAATCAACTTTAGGTACCATAATCGGTTGTAATCATAGCAAATGGCACATTATATTTAGACTTACAATTGATTTCAATGAGTAAGGTCACGACTGATTATGGCGTAGCACTGCTACGGTTAATTTAAATAAATATACTTTTTTACGTATTCGTGTCACTTATAAATCAAAAAGTCTTTAGAATACTGTATATTATAATACAAAACCCTATAAAAGAATGAATTGTCATTAATTATGACCAATTACTACAATAGTACTACGCTTCTGGAGTATATTTATGTATGACACATTATAGGTTTTGTTATGTTTTTTTGGAGAAAACTAGGAAACAAAGCTTCGTTAAAGCACCCTGTTAATAAGATAATTAAATGAAACTTCTTTAGTCATAACTCTAGAACCGCCGGCCGGTTTGTGGAGGCCTTTAATAACCTACCTACAGTATTGCCACCGAATCATAATAACATTTAAGAAAAACAACTATTGACGTGGCATGACAGACAGTGTTAAACAAACACCTTGACAGGATATTACTAAGGGGATGTTTATTTGAAAATAAATTAAAATATTATTTTTTGTTCGGTAAATGAAAACAAAAAACATTTTTTTTTAAATTTCTAGTGAAAGTTAATTGTTTTGATGTTATTTAACGTCCCTTAAATATCCGTAACTAATTTAATAACACCTTATATATTTTATGTGGTAAATCATGAAAAAAATTAATAATAATTTACTTTTATATTTTATGTTTAGCTTTGAATTTAAACTAACATAAAGATAAATTAACAAATGTTAAATGCAATTTCTAAATGCATCTGGAACTACCGTATAAGAAACTTAAACCAAAAAGTATGTAGCAATCTTATCGAATCCCAAAATAGGTAAATACAAATTCCTAAATACTCGATTATTGACGGTATTGACGGTATTCGTATAATCCATATGTATAATGTACTTTGTACGTTACGGCGAGGTACCGCAATCAAGAAAAAATGTAACAATATTATGACATGACGATGATATTTCGTTAGCAAGGCATTGCTTAATAAGATGATACCGTCGCCTATGAACCGTAACTCGCATAGCATAATTAAATGTGTACAAACTAAAAAGAAGGTTATTTTTTGACTTTTAAGAACCTAATAATTAGGTATATGTCGGTAATACCTTTATATAAGTTTTATACGGTTATCAACCGACGACACCTTGGTAGTTTTAAATTGTAAACAGGTCAAGAATTATTTTCCTACCTTAAACATATGTTTTAACGGTATAACTATAAGCTCTCTTCTAGGAACGTCCGAGATGGAACTAACTCGAATTTGCCACTTAAAATATAGGTGTAAATGCAGTTAAAATAGTCAAATAACATATAAATACTGCCTTAACTGCAGCCCCTTGGCATGATACTGTCCTTTAGCTAGTATAATTGCTATTGAAAGTAACCCATCATAAATCATAATGTGTACATTAATGAACTTGTTACTGCAGTTTAGATGGCAATACGATACTTATTTGAACAATAGTGTACCACTTTAAATATCGTTATTTTATTCCTACTGCGTCTTAACTAGTAATTATGCTTATTAATCTATGAAACTGGAAACGCAGTACAACACTTTTAGCATAAAAATTGTGTACTGTGTTTTAATTAGTTTCTTTATAAACGAGATACTATCAGTTTACATGCTAAAAATCATAAAAATCTACACCTGTACTGCGTTTTAGTCAGTATCAGCCCAAAAACCGTAGCCGTAGACCATTTTACTGCGCTTTATATTGCATTGTGCAGGAAAAACTAGTCACTTACTACTTTTGGGGTTTCGAATTTCCATGTTCCAGTTTTCCACATTGAAAACCGATCGATTGGGATTATGCGTTTTGATTTGCTGATTATAGATCACCAATAAACCAAAAATCGGAAAATTGGCAGTTACTGTGGTTTAGGAATTGCACGGCAGTGTAGGTACGAACATTTGTTATTGTTGATATGGCAGTTATGTCATCTGCTTTTGAAATTAGCTGTCAACGAGCATTTAACTCGCGTAAGTTGCTCTACATTGCGCGCCGAATTATTTTGTATGGAAAATTTTGTTGCTTTTATTTTAAATAAAAGTTATTTGAATGTACTTATTATGTCGTAAACTAACACCCGTTAAGAGCTCCGCCCGTATTAGACTTACACCCTGTACTATATTCATGTTTGTATAAATACGATATTGTAGATAATTTTAGATACGGTTTATTTAACCTGTTCGTGCGTCAATGTGGGAACATCTCCATTTATGTGATCGGTCTGGTGTTTCTCTGATTCGACATACTCATCACATTGCATTTCCTAAAATAAATCCAAAGAGTTATTTTCTTCATTTATACGTATCAAACTACAACAATTATTATGAGCTTATAAACCTTCTCTGTTATTGAAGACACACTGGCATTGTAGCGGTCTTTGATTAGAATTTTTAGACCCACAGATTTTTTTTCTTCTTTTTACTACGCAATATTTACGGTTACGGTTTTTGATATGACGGACCATAATTACATCTATAATTAAAGGATCTTAATATAATAAAAATAAATTATACATTCAACACCCAAATACGACTGATAAAATACAAAAGCCACAAAATTTGTTTATGCCCTCAAAATATTTTAGCACCAGGACATGATTGAAACGAACGAGCGAGGATAGTAACATGTGATCGTGGATTGTAGACGAAGAAAATAGGAAAAGGGTAAAAACGAAAAACAACTCATGAACACATTATTATTAAGTGAAAAGTGAAAAGCGAAAAGCTAGTGGTAATGTTAACTCCAATCCAGATCCGAATGATGACAGCTAAAATCAAGATATGTTTCAAGCTCAAACGTAAAGAAATTGTAAAAAAAAATGTTAAATAAGCGAATTTCGAAACGAATTAAGCTTCACACTCTGCCCACACATTAATTGGTAAAATACTCCAAAAATTATCTGTATTTTCATGCTAAAAACATTTTGCATAAACACATAAAATGGCTGAGTAGTTCAGTTCCATGGTTGTAGAATACATTAACCACATTTTGAGTAGGTACCTAAGTCTTGTACGTTGTGGTTGGATTATTTTGAAGTTGCATTTCACGCAAGGACTCCGACAATTGTTGTATTCAAATGGGTTTCAGCGAAAACAATACGTGACAAAATAATATACTTTACAGTTTTTATGGTTACATATTATATATATTTATATCCTTAGTCCTGACTTGTCTAGAGTTTGTTATCATGACATACATCATTTATTTTAAACATTTTGTTACAATATCTCGCCGATATATCTAACAATATGCATACCTACTTCATTGATTGATTAACCAGTGTTTACAAATTTTCATTGTTTTTATTATTATTGTGTATTTAGGAAAGGACGACCAAAGATTAAAATCTGATTAAAAATGCTAAAATACACAATGAAATAATACCGGCATACGATCCATGTCCAAAAGTTTCAATCACCTTTCTATACCTAAGCAGCAATCTAAGCACTGCTCTACTCGTATAAGGAAATTAGCCTAAGGCATCTTTTTTACAGTCTGGCAAACCAGATTTTCTTTCTATTAAAAACTGTGAGTTATTAATATTGCTATGGGCGTAATCATACCCATGACATCGCCCTTTTTTTAATTTGTTCTTTTCTACCGATGGAAGCCTTATATAAGGGGCCAATTGCATAAGAAATTACAACTAATATTACAAGCGGAAGTCTCTTTCTAGTAAGACAGATAGAAAAGAGACTTCCGCTTGTAATATTAGTTGTAATTTGTTATGCAATAGGCGGTTTTATTAAAAATATTGAATATCGTATTGAAAAAAAAATACATGTTAACAGTTTTAATAAGAACATCTCTTCAATAAATATCAAATAAGGATATACTAAAATGTTATTAAATACTAGTACTAAAAACTCATGGATCTGTAAAAAAAATACCTTAATAATAATTTATTTTTTACCGAAGGATCAAGAACCGCAAATCACTTTATGTTCACTTGCTACTTCTGGCTAGCGCACACGACTAGGGGTGAACGACCGCTACAGCGCAGAGCGATACGTCCTCCCGTTGTGAGCTCTCGGAGCGGTCTGACGGCACTGCGCTCGCGTCAGTTATTTTATTACGAATTTCGGGCAAACTTTACGAACAGTTTTTGCAAATAAAATCTATGAATATGTATGCATATTTTTTATTTTAATAATAGTGCATGAACTGAAGTTTATTTTAGTATATTTTTAAATGTGATTAATGCTCTTGTATAGGCAGTAAACTCGGCTGTTCTTCGTGTATTTCTTGCGAATCTTACCGAATGTAAATATTTTTTTACTACTTAAATTCATATAAAATTGTCTCTTTTTTTCCACTTATTCCGTAGAAGACTATCAATCGAATACTATGCTATTTTTTTTATATGGGTCCAATGTCGAGTCCATCGTGAAACAGAGAGCCGTTTCAACCTCTTCGAGTCGAAAATGAGTAAACAGCTGTTGGAAAAAGCTGGATTATTCAAAATGTATCAACAAATCGAAATATTTTTTACACTTATTCACTCTTTATTGAACCAATCATTCAATTTATTTATCAAAACTTGTATCATAAGTGTTAGTTACTGTAATATCACGTTGCAAAGTTGAGCGAAATCGAAAATATAGTATACCGGACTCTTAATTATTTTAATGATTTCAATAATACTACTCGAATAGTAGGCGTTTAAATGCTGAGAAGCAAGCGGCAAGAGTACTAGTTCGCATTAGCACGCATACCATCTTGTGCTGCAGACGTTATACTACCCACTCAGTAGGAAACACAGGCAGTACAGCAATCATAAGATGGCGAGATAATAATTATTTATACTAGATACGCAGAATTGAGTTAATCTCTACTGAACGGTACTTGATATTGGTGACAAACGCTTTTTGAAATATGTCACGAAAGTGACGAAAAATTGCAAATTTTTATTAATCTTAATATCATTAATATCTAATCGATGAAATCCGATCTCTTTCTAAATGATTATGTATTAGGTACATACATACATGTACAACAAACGAAAAATTAACAAATGTATGTACTTAGGTTAAATTACAATCATGAATATCATGATAAATACAGACGAGGTATAAAGTTGAAAACAAGAAACAAATCAACGTAGAATGATAATACGTAGGTACTAATAAAATATTCATCATCATCATCAGCTAATTGACGTCCACTGCTGGACATAGGCCTCCCCTAGAGAGTTCCACAAAGATCGGTCGTGAGCTGTCCACATCCATTGAACACCCGCAACCTTTACCAGGTCGTCGCTCCATCTTGTGGGGGGCCTTCCCACGCTGCGCCGTCCAGTGCGTGGTCGCCACTCGAGAACACTCCGACCCCACCGGTCTTCGGTCCTCCGGGCAATATGGCCAGCCCACTGGCACTGAATAAAATATTACGGCCAGAGATATACTTTATATATTTTTTAAATACTACTTACAAATAACAAGAACGCGCCTAACACCCACCATTAATAATACCGACGACACGACTACGACACGACCACGACAATTGTGTTGTGTAAAACCTCCTGCGCATCAGTTGAGCGCGCGCCAACAGATTAGGGATCTATCGCTGCGTGGGCGCAATAGTTCGCTAAAAAACTCCGCGGGACTTAACTGCCGATATTTATTCCGGAATATCGCCTATAAAGTGGTTAGGTTCGTTGATCCGACACGATTTACTAGAAAATTTCGTAATGATGGTACGTTGATATAGATTGTTTTGCAAAAAATAACATATATGATGCTGTATAGGTATAGAGCGAAGTGTAAATACACTAACTTATAAGTATTTATGGGTTTGACCTATTATTATAGTCTTAGTACTTATAAATAAAAAGCTATCTTTCAATAAATAATATAAAATAGAATATAATAAGTGAATTCCAGACTCAAAACTGAGGAGTGTCGAGAAGACTACAAAGATGATGAATAAAAAAAGACATGCGAGTATTAAAATACAGTTACATCCAAATAAATAAGAATCAGCCCTTACTGGACAGACGCTTATTAGTTATTACAGTAAGAAAAAAAAAACGATACAGCCGAATATTTTTGTTTATGTCTTGGACTAATTAGATTTTTAGGAAAAAATATGACGTGGGTGCAATAAAAACCTTGATGAAAAATACTTTCAATAAAACGAGAATTATTCAAAGCTTTTTATGTTTGATCTTCGCATTTTAGACCAAGAATGTGTGTATAATTATGTCAACACAAATCATATTTTAAAATGAAAACGTAGGTGTGTTCATTATTCTAGGAATTTACCATGAATCATAATCGTTACAAGGTTCAATGTTTTCGTTTGACTAACAAACCGATTTAGTAGCATAGATGATTTATTATGAAAATATTTTTTTTAGTTTTAGTTTTGTAGTTAAGGTTTTTATTTTTACTTTTTATTGTGTAACTAGCATGTAAATTATTATCTGAATAAACCGTTTTATAAAATTCTAAAAAAAATATATGTTATGCACTTTAATAAACTCAAATATTTTGTGAAAATAGAAAACCTTACAATATGACCTCATAAAAATGTAGAATTGGGTACATAGATTTTAATTTGACAATAGATTTTAAAAGACAAAAGTGTAGAAGAACCGTTAACTTTTTTTTTTACTCGTGTTGTAGACGTCGGTGTCAAGACTGCCAAGCTGAAATGGGACTGGTCCGGACATGTCCGCCGTATGCACCCGGAAAGATGGGCCAAATCACTACCTTAGTGGATCCCACAAGATGGCCAACGGAGCAGAGGCAGACCGAAAAGGAGATGGCGGGACGACTTGGATGCATTCTGCGGAGAATGGCGGGAACATGCCAACAACAGGCCGGAATGGAAAACGAGAGGGAATGCCTTTGCACAGCAGTGGGACATACAATAGCAGATTATTGATAAAAAAATGTATCCTCCTACTTCTTGCAATGAATGTTAATGAGATCTAGATGAAACACTAACTGTTCAAATACTGCATTATATAAAAGACGGAAGTCGCAATTATTCAAATTAAATACTTTACAAAATAATGTAGTTCCCTTTCGCAAACAGTATTCCGATTTATGAAGCCGTCATAAAACATAATACCACCGATACCTCAACGGCCATTTTAAATTTAAAATTCACGCAACGTTCTCATATTAATTACTTTTCACCCAATTTCGTGGGCTGTCAAACAGAGTAACAAGTCAAAAGAGTTGGATACGTGGGCCGAATCGAGAATTACCTTTGCCACAAAGATGACACGATTCGTAAATTTAAAAACACCTATCGTACATTGCGTGGCATCTTTCCAAGCTTATAAATTCTGCTATCAGAGAGCCAGTAATGTACAGCGTAGGATGAAATGCGCGACAATTTTCTGGGTTATTATTTCTGTTTTGAAATCATGCGCTGGTTAGATGTTTACATTTTTTATTTTTTTAATTCGACTAGACGTAGGTAAATGTCCGTTCCTCCACGGCCATTCGTTATTCGGTGTTCTATTTTCAAATTCGAATTCGTATTCGGGAACGCGAACGGAAATGATTGGATAGTGAAACTCACCGGTGTTTATTTTTAATTCGTTTTGTTGCCAGTTCTAATTTGGCGTTCATTTATTTTCTGTGTGGCCAGATATCAAAATATGATATCATAAGAGTTTGTTTAGCGATTTTATAAAAACAAGCATGGGATTCAACGTGTGTCGGTATATTTTCGTAAGGAATTATGAGTTATAATTGATGGCACCTACAAAATGACTAATAAAAGCGAATCCTTCTATAGTTAAAGGTTGAGTGACGGCATGAGAAACCTCTGAAGTTGCAAGTGTTCAGGACCTGTGGTAAATATTTACCACCTGCTGTTTCATACCTATCTATCTTATCACATGTTTTGCTTTTTTTAAAGATACGCAAATAAAATTGTGTGATGACGGCAGCAAGAATACATTTATCACCATCTCTGCTCTTCCCGCGGGTGTCGTAAGAGTCAACTAAGGGATTGAAGTGTGACTGACCATCCTTTGATTTGATTGATGATGGGCAGCAGCTGACGCTTTCTGCGATCGCAAACTCGCTTGCCCAGCGTGGCGATTATGGGCATTTACCTCCTAATGCGTCTATACGCATAGTTAATAGAAGAGGCCTACGTCCAGCGGTGGACTGAGATAGTCTGATGATGTGTGATGTGAAATAAAATTTATGCCCGAAAATGCATTAAACCCATAGTCATTTTTATCAGCCATGCATATATTTTTTTTGGTGTAGATCAACACGTTTACCTATTATATCTATTTATACTGTACATAGAAGGAACTTAAGTGGTTTTATTGATCAAATCTTAGTGCTCTTTGTCTATGTAATTTTTTTCATCTAATCATCTGGTGTCTATAATCCAAAAATTAAATCCACACGTAGCATTTTTAAATGAAGCGCTTTAAAAAACATTGCGATCTTTGCAATGTGAGTTTTTTTTTTTAATTTTCCTTCGTTTTTTGTATTTCAATCTAATATTTTGTATACAGTCGGGACCAATCAAATCAGTACGAGTAAGACCGAATTAGAAAAAAAATGTGAATGACATTGACAAGGTGCCTTCTAATTTAAGTACTTAACGTAATTTTTTCGCTACCGTCTTTTCGTAGCATAACTGAGTGGCCGTTAGTACTATAAGTTTGCAATTTGGTACAGGTATACCTACACATTAATTACACTGGCAAAGCGGTACAATAAAATATAGAAGAACATTTTTGTTTCTGGTACCTACACGCAATTTTTTTGGAATCAATTAGTATGGGGTATCGTTGAATAGGTATTTTTAAAATAGAATTGATCCGTAGGGCAAAAAATATGAAAAAAATCTTGACTTACAGAATACTTCATAATAAAATTATTTCTGACATAATCGGCTCAGCCGTTTCAACTACGGAACTACATTGAGTATGGCCCGGCATGCCCTTGGCCGGTTTTTTATTTAAATGTTATTTTCACGAAACATACATTAGATACCTATGTTTTTTTCCGTGCTATTGGACACCAATCCCGTAGATGCGTGGTGCCATTAGAGTGGCAACGATAAATGCGCCGCCGTAAATCATGTGCGCGAGCGCACCTGCGCAATCACTCTGTCTAGCGGGCACGGGAGAGCATGGCCGAGTTCAGTAGCCATGGGTTTACAAGTGTCGGTTACGTCAGGTTTAACTCGACACGTAAAGTGTGCTTTCGCTCTCATATTGATTTTATAAAAATAATGTAGAATACATAATTATATAAAATAAAAGTATCCACATCCCGTTTCCAAAGTGTGAGTTTATACAATCAATAAAAAAACTGTAACTGTTATATGTATCATTATCCATTAACATCTGACTCATGATAATCATCATATCAGCCGAAAGACGTCCACTGCTGGACATAGGCCTCCCTCAAAAGATTGATACATTGATCAGTCCTGCGCCACCCGCATCCAGCGCACTCCTGCGATCTTTACCAGGTCATCAGTCCACCTTTTACCTCCACACTTACCCACGCTGTACCTACGTGGTACGTGACCGCTACTTGAGAACCTCCCTGCCCCAAAAGCCATCGGTTCTACGTGCCTCACCCACTACTACTTCAGTTTAGTGATTCGGGGAGCTATACGGTTACTTTAGTTCTGCTGCGGATGGCCTAATTTCTAATACAATCTCGCAGAGAGACTGCTAGCATAGCCCTCTCCATTGCCCTTTGGCAACATGCAAGATCTGACTAAATTATGATTATTAAGAAGCTATTGGTTCATAATAATAAAGGTGGACTGATGACCTCGTGAAAGCTACACTGGATACGGGTTGCGTAAGACTGGTCATTGTCGTTATCTTTGAGGGAGCCCTATAAACAGCGTTGAACGGCTTTAGGCTGATATGATTATCACGACGAAGTGGTTCAACATCCCGGCTCGCAAATGAATAATTAAAAAGTCAGTGAAAACATATGTGTAATATAGATATTCGTGACCGATCTTGGCCCATTTTTAAGTGCCCGTCTCCCCGTATAATGTACTCGGGATCTAATTGATCCACTTTGAACTTTTAAAGTGGCATTATTAACGTCAGACTCGTCAGTCGTAACTTCGTTGTTTCCTGTAGTTTCGTTTATTAAATTAGAGAGATTTCATAAAAGATCTTTCATTTGATCTTTGTGAAAAGTAGTTTGTGGGACATGCATATAATTATCCAAAATTATTGATTTGGTTTTTTTATAGTCTCGTGAAATGTGACCCTATTTTGAAATAAGACGTAATGACTGTAAAACCAGACGTTTCTTTGTTGGCCTTATTGCACTACATATCGCATAACATATTGCACACCTAGATCAAAACAGAAATCAATATTTTTTTGTATTTTTTGTTAAGGTTACATTCATGATCAACAAAGTTCTACGAACTTTCTTGAATATACCCTCAACAAAAAATACATGAATTTTTAGTTGATCTAGGAATGCGCTTGTTGTGAGAAGGTTGGCATTTGCATCCAGTGCGATAAGGACAACAAAAAAATCTGTAAAGTTTGTTCCAATACCGTTCGTTTCCTCCTAAAACTAAACTAATCGACGCAGCATTTTTTAAATTCAAAATCAACAAAATGTTTTGTCTCGAACTACAGTACTGAATTTTGAGCTTCTCGTAATCATAACAAGGGTTTCCAGTTTCGCTTTATATTATTGGAATATATATAAAAAAAAGGATTTCATAAAAACAAACAGGATTTTCATAATATGCTACTCAGACTCTGCTGTGGCAACTACCTTACTCAAAATGAACTTATCCGACAAACTTCAGCTTTTTAGCTTTAATCGTGCAAATCTAGGAGTAAAACTCATTGTTTTGAGGCCCGTTTAAATAAAGGAAAATAACCTGGCGGCTTTTACTAAAAAGACTTATTTCCTAACAAAGTAGGTGTTTTAGTCCACGTATATTTAGAGCGGAATGTGGGTGAGGCGGGCACGATTTATGCCGTACCTGACTTCTATTCCCGGAGCATTCCTTATTCGAACAACGGTTATTTAAAGATGGCGTGGGGAACTCTTACCACGAGCCTCGATGCTCGCTCTTTGTATGTTGATTCAACGAGAGTGAAACACTACGAACAAATAAAACAAGGAAGCCGCACGCCTTACTAAATTGCCTTTCAAAAACGGTCCTGAATTTTTGCTGACAACTGTCACCCCCTCTTCAAAGCATCACGGTAATGAATTTCAATATCAACCTATAAAAATTTAAACCGCCATTTAAAAATAGTTGTGATTGTTCCATCAAAGTTTTGATTGGCTAAATTCATAGTGCATTTGTCAAAGGTGTTGCGCCGACATATGCGCAGTGTTAAAAAAAGCGCAATGTCCTGCCCATCTTGGCACAATTGAACAATTAGTTCTTAGGGGCATTTTTGAGCTGGCGTTAGACGTCCATGTTATACATGGTCGCAGGTGAAACACCATTACTATTAGTAATACGGAGGATTAGGCGAGCTGATACAGCAATTACTTTAGGATAGTTATAATCGCTTTTAGGAAGAAACCCACATGGTTCATTGTGAAGTATGGATCTGAAATTACCCGCGGATGACAGCGGCAGAAAGTTTGTAGACAAGCGCACAGTTGAAGCCTGCCAACCATATTTACTTAGTGATCAAAAGTTCATGTAGATGAATGGCAGCTATAAGCGAATAATTGGAATTAATTCCTAAAATACACCTGTTTAAATTAAAGTTACATTCGTAAGCCTCTAAGCAGAACCAAGCCAATCCAGAATCGAACCAATCGGTAATACCCTGGCTTCCGCCAATTTTAGTCGCAATCACGAGGGAGACGCTGAAACTGGGGCGTTTGTTCACAAATGAGAAAATAAATGTACTATGTAAACAAAAACCGTGCTTTGTGCCATACAGGTAAAACCTGTATATGAGCTGGCTTTATATACATATCTCGATCTGTCTTTTTAAGTTAGGTTTTTTATAAATAATGTCTATAAAAGTTTTTTTTTAAACAAATGCACAATTTATTACATAGCTACATCTCGATCTGTTGAAGAACTTACTTCCTAAATGTCCGCAGAACTCTTACTAGAGATGTCTATCGAACACCAAGGATGCTAATACGCGTACCTATTGGTTGTGCTGGATGAGAAAAAGTGGCGAAAAGACAATTAGCCTTTTAGCGTGAGCCTAGCCTTTTAGTGTGAAAGACACATTCTTTGTAGGGTTTAGATTGGGGCATCAAAATGATTTTCTGTAAAGTACAGAGATTGTCTTCGCTTACCGTCCATTTTGTGCCGAGTCTCGAAAACCCAAACACCTTTATTTACAGCATAAATAAACCCCACTAAACGGTCCGCGTTTATGCCTGTTTATACTAGGTTTACGTGCCAGGTGCAATATTCAAACGCGTTAACCGTTTATACGATCCTGATCTGCTTTTATTGGGTCGATGAGATTACTGCATCTTAAAGTCTACATATATTACAATACTTCGATGTTAGACTGAAATTCCACTGCTAGACATATACCTTCTTCCAGGTCTTCTCCACGAATATCAGATAAATGTCTATGTGCTTCTCGTCTTCCCGCCTGTCTTTCCCACCGTTGCCCCATCTCGTAACGCATCGACTTCTATATTACCTGTCGCTAGTCCAAAAGGCAGCACCATCATAGTGGACTCACTACTGCGATCGCCAACCCACTTGCCCAGCGTGGCGATTATATGCATTTACCTCCTAAAAGTGTCGATACGCATAATTAATAGGAGAGCAGTTACGTCCAGAAGTGAACTGATAGAGGCTGATGATGTGACGTGATGTTTGGAATATACATAATATTATGTATCAGGGTGCTTAGCCAAGATGCCAATCGCTAGCGCTTAGTAGCGTAACGTAGTTTTCCCTCTCTGTCACTCTTTCATATTAGTGCGACAAAGACAGTTAGCTGCGATTAACGATGAAGCGCTAGCGATTGGCAACTTGGCTAAGCACCCTGATCAGATAATTATGAAATAAAACATCGAACCCTGTAAAATGTTCGAGACGTCGGGATGAAGTTAAATTCAACTAATATACGCGAGGTTATCTGTTTTCCATAGTTTTATTTCATGAGTAGGTAATGCTTGCGGTAACCAAAGAAAATGTCAAGTAATAAATGAAGGGTCCTCGGAAAAAACATGTCCAATGCTTAAAAAAATCATGGCAAATTCACATCTTGTTCTGTTAAAATGAAGGTGGTTTTTCCTTCTATAATTTGAATTGACTAGACAAAATATCTGAACGCGTCTCTATCTTTATGCCAATAAAGGAGTGTTCAGATTTTTTTGAACACTTCTGACGCTACGATATATCTGATGGCGATTTTATATGAGAGTATTCATTCACCTCGTTGCACAGTTCCATTGCGCGAAGTCCTAAAATAGCCTCGGAAGCCGGTAGGTAGGTATCTGTGTAAGCCAAACAAACGTGTATGAAAGGTGCATTTGTGAGGTGAATTAAAACGCGAATCGGAGATGTAAACACGGCGTGATTGCTGTTAGGGCGGTTCCACAGTGGCAATAATTTATTTTTGTTTCTTTTTTGTGTAAAAATGTTGTACGATTTTCTCCTTCTTCATTGTTTGTAGAGATGAATCGATCGATTAGTGCTAGTTCATCGACAGTACCGCAGGGCTGAAGGCCCGGAACACCCCTTCCCGACGCGCTCGCCTGCGAAGCCGAAGGCCGATCTGCGGGAGACTCAAAATTTCGGGCATACGAGTATAATAATATACATTTATACCAAGCCTCATTCAATCATCTGCATAAATGATGTAATGACACAGTTTAGAAAACAATAAGTAATATCTCCTTTACTCGAAAAGAAGTACAAGAAGAGGCCCTAGCACCAACAAAATTTATAAAGTGTAATTATGAAATTCCAATAATTATTTTGACATACCGCACGTATTATGTAAGCTGATAAAATTATGTATTGCTAACACGCAAGATAAGATTTTTATCATTTAAAACTGACATAGCTGATTTTCTTTGTATTTTAATTTTTTTTTGATTCCTAACTCAATGTTATATCACAAAGGAATTTATTGTTGAATTGATTCAAAACAATTGATATATTAGCTGATCACTTAGTGATGATTTTTTATTCTTGCATGGATTTTTTTTGTTAATCCTAATAAAAATATTCAGCACGGCAGGCTCAGCCTAGTGCCAGGGTCAAATTATTTTGTAAAATGTTTTTCCGGAAACAGTATTTTTTGTACGTCCAGTGTAGAAAGCCCCTAGTTACGTCGAGTTCACGTATATCCGGTGCCGTTAAAAACGCCGGCAGATGATTGACGTGACAGCTGTTTACCTCCGCGCAACCGGTGCCGTATCGCGGTTTACGAATGAAGCAATTGGAGATGGGTGATGAGATCTACTTGTAAAACTAAAAAAAAAAACAATATTTCATAGCTGAAAGAATTATAGAATAGTACCTTACGACACAAGTGCGAAAAACATGAAACTCTAAACGAGTGGCGATGTTTTAAAACCGAACCGAACCAAAGGGAGTGTTTTAAATCGACACGAGCTACGAACTTCCTTTTTGCACGTGTCTCGTACGACGTTTTTTAGTACAGATGGCCCTCCGTAGTTTTGGACCTGACGTAAAATGAGCCACTACTCGCACTAGCGCGTAAAAAAGGCACCATCTGTACTTAGGTTTTCATTATTAAAAATTGGAATAATTCCTGTGTGTACACGTCTGAATTTGGCCGAACGTGTTCCGGACGAGGACCCTCTTAATGGATCAAAATATGTGGAGCAATCATCGATTCAAATTACGTGAGTTACCCGGTCTGTTAGTATTTTAATAGATAGATAGATATACCATTTATTTCTTTATGAAAATCACATGTTATTTGCTTCCAAATATCACAAATTCACAAAAAAATCGTCAATAGGTAAGTAGTTGTTCCTCAGTATTTGAATTTGTTAAACATGTTAGATGGACGGTTTAGCTTGTCAATGTCAAAACACAAATTGCACAATTGTATGCAAATTTGGGGGCATTGTTCAACTCTCGTTAGGCTTCCATGCTTATAATAATATTATCGCCTCTCTAGACAAATATAAGTAATAACTCAAAATGTATGTATTTTTAGGTATATTCGAGTATCGAAATCTACAGACTTTGTAGATCACATATACCTTTATCAAAACATTAATTTTGAGTAAATAGGTAATGGTTTTGATCTATATATATGATATGGTCGCCAATTGAATGCAAATTCTGTGTCTAAAATAAACAAAATATAATGAACTAAAAATAATTCTTTTGTACGCAAGAGGTGAAGTGAAAACAATATACGCATCATCTCAACACAACAAATCTAAAGTTTCCAAGCCATCAAGGTTAACCAATCAAAACAAAGCACCCACGAAGTAATACCTCATCCAAGTCGAATCACCACCTATTTTCAACGTAATCCTTCATTCCTATAACACTGTTGGTTTTGGCCGGGATGTTGAAAAAACTGGACAAGAACGAGTTTGACTTACGCTGTCAGGGTTCCTTATAGCCCAAATTAAACTTAAAAAAATAGAAAACACAAATGATTTATTCGTGGCAAATATAACAAGCATGACAAGACAAAACAAAACAGACAAAAGGCATTTAATATTATACTACGAAATGGACTCACCTCAGCATAATGTCGACCCGAAAGCCAACGCTGGTCTTCCGGCGAGCCCATTTTTGTGGCCACGATGACAGCGTGTGAAAATGGCCTAACAATTTGAATGCATTTTCATCACATTGCGAAGTTTTATAGTTCGAATAAAGCCTAGTAGCAGGTTATACAGCCCACAAACCTTCAAGAACAGCATATTTCCGTTATTATAGTGTCGTCATAATGGACACATTACTGTGATCGCCAACCAGCTTGCCCAGTGTGGCAATTATGGGCATTTGCCTCCTGATGCGTCTATACCTACGTCCTGCTGTAGACTCAGATGCTGATGGTGTATGATGTATTCTTAATGGTAGTAGTAGTAATCGTAGTAAAAGACTTTGTTATACAAAAAATTTAGAAAAGTACACGAAACATTCCCTGATCCAGATTCCAGATCATATCCCTGTAAGGGATCTTCCAGCTAACCTTTTAGTAATGGTATCATGTAAGGGAGGCGTTTTTCTTTCCACATCACAGTACCCTAAAAATTGCGCATGATAGATGGCGCTTTAAGTGCTTTATTTTAGATCTTGATCGTGTTTTGTCTCCCCGGCGCCGACGCAGGCGTATGTGTGAAAGAAAACCGCCATGCACTTTTGCTACCGTTGATAGAATTTGCTTTTGAACTAGCTAAATTTATGAGGTTTACACTGTAGTGTATTATAGTGTAAACAGTTAGTGTAAGTGAAACGTTGTTTGGGTGATTACCCTTATTTCATTAGGGTAATATAATGTTGCGAAATTGATCGATTTTAGCGATTTCTAGTGTTTACTTGTTGTAAATTACAAACGTATATTGTGTATTGCTTTGTCAGCCTCTGTAGTTTAGTTGCTAGTGACTACGAAGCTGGAGGTTCCAGGTTAAAATCCAGCCGAGGGTAATATTTTCTTCGGTTACCGCGATGGATACTCATGAAATAAAGCTATTTATACGGATTACATCGCGTAAATTAATTATATTTACTTTACGGGGTTTGTAGTCTACGAGTGACTGACAATGGAAGGATAAATCGACCTCCATCAAAATAAGAAACTAAGTAATTTAAGAAATCTACTTACTACCTTATTTATTGCCTAGCTGTAAAAATCATTATGAAAAGTGTACTTCTGACTTCATGTTACCTCTTAAATTGAATGATTTACCTGCAGCGTTACTAAATAAAATAGAAACAATAGATAAAGCAGTTAAATGTAAAAGAATCCTAAAAAGTCACTTTATAAACTGTTATTAGATACCCGTATTTAATAACCATATTAAGTTAAGAAGAAGCAAAAGTGTACCTAATTTGCGACAAATCACTTACAATTAACCCAAGAAGGCTTCGGTAAGTGACAAACTATGTACCTAAGTTTTTTTTATGTTGAATAGATAATTGAAAAAAAAAGTACTAAACGGCCTACAACGAATAAATAATAAGCCACAGACACGCATTTTAACGAAAAATAAATAATCCACGCCGATTCTATGCCTACACATCTGACCTTCTGAGTTTCTTTGCCAGTCCCAAAATTGAGACACCTTCCTAACAATCAAATACAATCATACAAAGGAAGCGATTTCTTCTCGTTTTCTATGAAGGGTTAGCCTTAAGTTTAAAACATTTACCTTTTTAGGGTTCCGTAGTAAACTAGGAACCCTTATAGTTTCGCCATGTCCGTCTGCCTGTCTATCCGCAGCATTGCTCAGTGGCGATTAGTACTAGAAATTAGCAATTGCATTCTTTGGTACAGCTATACATATTAATCAAGCCGACAAAAGTGGGAGAATAAAATGTAGAAACATTTTTTAGTGTAGGTACACTAAGAATATGTTTCAAAATATCTGTGCAGTTAAGTGGGAATGATGAGCGACATGTTCTTGGCCAGTTTTTTTCAATTTTAATTACCACAGGAAACCATTAAAAATCATGTTTTTACCTGAACAAAGTAATGTAAATAATATCCCCAAGATATACGACCGAAACTAAACAATATATGTTCTAGCGACGCTATAAAATATCAAAGCGAAGTTTTACGAGAGTGCGTAGTGCCAAATAGCGTTCGTGTAGAACGGTATTAAACGTTAGTTTTATATGTTAGCTAGTTAGAAAATGGGCGACACTATTATATTATATTTAAACAAGGGCAAGGGATTGGAATTACAGGTTTTTTCATCGGTGACTGGCATCTTTAGCCACTCACATGCTTTGATTTCGATAGACTCTATTTCTGTGTAAAATAACAGTGATGACATGTAACAAAAGCTACATGCATGAAGTATGTCATTGGCTAGTGACAAACGAAATTTAATCATTATAAATATGTAAAGATCATGCACCACTAATTAGAATTATAACTAACGTGGGACTCAAACAAATTAAAATATTATCGAATCGGGTTATTCACATATTTAAGTCGATGATTGCTCGACATAGGCACTCTAAAAAAGAGGCACTTATTCAATTTCAAATAATATCAACTTTCTACTCGTATCAGCTACCACAGGTCACATTATTCTCGTTTTAAATAGGTATAGTTCGGGAAATATGATTTGACTGACTCTTGTCTTACTTACGACCTTTTGTTTTGCATCATTAACAATAGAAACGTGCTAGACTGCTGATTGTCTTCATTAGGTGTTAACACAAAACAAAAGGTCGTAAGTAAGATAACAATCGGTCGAATAATATTTCCCGAACTATACCTACTTCTTTTTACTTAATGTGCTAATCATAGTTATAAACCACCTTGTATTTATGTATACAATTGAAAAACCTGTATAAACGTATTTGAGAACAAAGTTTATTTTGATTATGCTATTGGGAATTGAAATATGAGCCACTTTGGAACTTGTCAAAATGATATATATTAAGTTTACAAGAAATTCCTCATTGTTTTTATTATTAATCTCTGTGACAAGGTACAAAGTGGTACATGTACTTTCAATTCCCGTGACAGGTGAACTGCGGAATTTCAAGAACACGTTCTTAGAAAAATACAGAGCTATTTCTTGTTTTTCTGTCTCGTCAGACAGTACATACACACAACATTATGATTAAAAACGAAGTATACCATAATAACCAGCCAAAGGTTAAAGAAAATTATAATATTTGCCGTAGTAGGAGATAAACTATTATGAAAAACGTCTTCTTAACAAATCTGATCTTCCCTACAAGAAAAAAAAAAAGATATAAACCCTGAGATATTAGTAGGCGAAAATGTATGAAAAACAAGATTTTTTTAGAAGCGGATGCTGGTCCAAGTGACTGGTGAATAAAAAAATGTATAGGTACCTATCATTTTATTTAGTACCTATAATTATGAACTTTTATTTGATATTGCGGTACTATAATATATGCAGTTTTATTGCTTTACACATCAGATCATTAGCCTATTTCAATCCACTGCTGGGAGTGCTGGGACATTGGCGCATCAGGAGGTAAATGCCCATAATCATCATGGTAGGGCAAGTAGAATGTTGTAGTCTGTCACCAGGGCCGGATTTAGAGGTTGAGACGCTTCGAGGCAACAAAAGAGTCCCCCCCCCCTGGCCCCAAATAATTTTCCAAATAAAGTAGACAATATTTTTCAGTCAAGTTTTTCAATAAATATTTTTTTGAGGAAACAAGTATAGATTATTTTATTATTTAACAAACATATTATTATGTATAAATATGATCAGAAACGAGAATTATCTGAAAATAAATTTTAGCGTTAACGAACGAAAAAAAAAATTACTAGTTGGAATTTTGAATATTTTTTTCTATATCTCAAATTCTGGGGGCCCTCTTTTGTGGAGGCCCCGGGGCTGTAGCCCGGTTAAATCCGGCCCTGTCTATCACTATGATGTGTATGATGGCACTGCTGCTGTCCATCATCAATCTTCAATAAATTAATCAGTAGCAATTCAAACCCCTAGTCGCCTCTGACCACCACGGGAAAAGTTGCGGTGGTCACAAATGTATTCTTACTTTTAACACAGTTAAATCATAGTTGTAAATTATGACATCATATTATATTTTTCAAAATTCTTAACTGTTTTTTTTTTAAGTGACAAAGGTAGACAACTGAGCTCTCAGCCCACCTGATAGACAGCAGGAACGGAGGCCCATGGACTTAGCGATCAGAAAATCGTCTATGCGCTGCCTACTCTGAGGACTTAGATGCATTGTCTATATCTATGCCACTAATTACACCGGCTATCTTACCCCCAAACCGAAACTAGTGCCTTTTAAAACCTTCAACACATACCTTTACTTATAAATGTGATTGGGGCAGGAAGCCAAGCTTTTCGCTTACCCCCCGCTGCCAAAAATATAGAACCTATCAAACGAACACAAACCGTACGAAATGACCAGATTTGTTTATGTACCGCAACGCATTTTGCATTTCTGCTAACATTTTTGTAATAAATGTTTTGGTCGGGCTATAATTTGATGCAGTTTTAGGTTCGATGGGAAATGGGAAACAGTGCTGCGTATAACACATGGTCTGTAATTCTGTTTTGTAATATTACAATGTTTTACAAATTTATGTGTTCGCATTATGAATATATTCAACTTGGCTCTGTGTCTAAAGAATACGCACTGTAAAATAAATATATGTATCGAATATTTTGACCTTTATATCTTTGATTCCGATGTTGTCCAAGGAAAAAAAATAAATGTGTGTAATTCACACACAGTGCTTCTTTAAGTTTAATAATTTGTTTATAATAAGTACCTATTTACGTATGCATTACGTACAGTCAACAAAACATGTGGTCTACCACTTTTCGACTCTATTACCAGAAAGAGGCGAAAACTGATAAAACATGGTACATGGTGGTCTACCAATTTTCGACTTTATTACCACGAAGAGTCAAAAGCCGATATACCACTTACTGTGCTCGTTTATAATCATGAAAACCGAAAATCACGAGAAAATGTATTAATTAGGTAGGTACTTATTTGTGCTGCAAGTGGCGACCATGTACCGGAAATCGCGGCGTGGTTAAGCTCCCTATAAGGACTGATGACCTAGTGAAGGTCGTAGGAATCCGCTGGATGCGGGTGGCGCAGGACCGGTCATTGTGGCAATCTTAGGGGAGACCTATGTTCGACACGGGATGCCTTTCGGCTGATAAAATGATGAGGTACTTATTTTATAACATAATTATGTCCAGTTCAACTGGATCAATTTCAAGTATGAAAAGGCAATTCTTTAAAACAATAAATGATGCGGTCGATAATCAAATTAATTGAATAAAAGGAAGTGCTTACAAAACAAAACGGTGAATTGTTATATCAAACATTGATTGAAATTAAAATAATGCATTGTCCACCACGACAATAACCCTATTGCTTTTATATTTTCATATCTAAATTGACTCGTATGACTTCAAACCACATGCACTATTGTCGTAAGTATATTATATTATGAATTTTAGCTATATAAAGGTGGTATAGACAAAAGGTAGCCATTACTCGACCGCTACCGCTGCGCACTGCGGGCGCCCGCTCTCCGTCGCTCCGGGGGTTCGAGTCCGGACAAGCACCGTTCCATAAGTGCTGTAAATTGATTTTAAATGAGGCAATTTCATTTTCTTTAAAGTGCACTTAAATATATTATGGGGTTAAAATGGGTTGTTTATCAACAATGCGTTTTTAAAATCTACAAGCGATTTAGGTTGTACAAGACTTACAATGGAAAATAAGTAGTAATGAATATTTATCAATAAAGTTATTACCTAATACTTTGAAAATCGTCAGTCCTTTTTTTATAAAAAAATTACTATTTTGGAATAATTAAACTTTTCCTCATAGGTACTTAAAATTATTAGTGCTAATACAAAAATCCTTAGAAGTCATAAATTAAACGAAGCACAGATTCTCAACAAAGCCGCGTTTAATTATTTTAAAACATTCGTTAACAAGACGTTGCTTTACCTTCTAAGACAATATTTACCACTCCGTCTTTGAATAACTAAGATACAGTCTAATCAATCCAAAAATGTCTTAAATTCATACTGAAATCATGTACTTACGACCTTCATTCCAAAGGAAATGGGAATTTAAAATGCAGAAAAGTCGTAAAATGTACTGAACTCTTGTGTAGATATGTCGTTTTGATTCTGGACCGGTGGATCCTATACCTCCAGTAACCGGGGATTTTAATTGAATGTTTGTTTAACGATGTTTAACTGAGGCCGAGTGGAATTGCAAGATGTTTGAAGAAATAGTTAGTTTTCGACGATATTGCAAAACTATGTATAATACGAGTACCTATGAACAATACTCTTTTGAGGATATTCAATGGAAATAATGTAATAGGTACTTTTCTAATGTTGTAATATCTACCATCAAGTTAAACATTGATAATAACACAATCGTAAGTGCGTGCCGATTTATATGATTAGTAACAAAAGAGAATTTTTCTTCGAAACGTCAAAATAAGTTAAATATTTTTTTTCTCACTTATTATAATTATAATCGTTTTTTACCAACCACAACAAAAGCCTTAATTGACCTTACTGTGGGAGGTCAATTGTGTACACATAATATTATTTATTTTTGTGGGTATCTCATACATATTTTGGACATCTTGGTAGTTGTCAACTAGTTACGTCTACCGAGATATCTAAAAATGCATGCATCTCTCACAAGATTCGTGTGACAAAGGTGCATTTAGACCAATTGAGCATTCGCTCATTCTACCCCCCCCCCCCCCCTCTCTACGAAATTCGTTTGTTACACAAAACGTGATTCGTCGAAGTTCGTTGAATCCGCCTTATGGCTGCCACCGAATTCACAGCGGTTGAAATGTTCGGAAAAATGCCCTCTTCAAATAATAGCTCCTATTTATTATGCACTATATTTTGATTAGAATACAATGTAAGAAATGTTGCTCAAAGTCAAAGTCAAAATATTCTTTATTCAATTAGGCCCAGCAACGAGCGCTTTTGAAACGTTAAACTAAATAGCGAATGAGAGAAACAAAAGCTAGTTCCGGTTCTAACCCTACACCACTGCCTGAGAAGAATCCGGCAAGAAACTCAGCGGGACTTTTTTTTTTCAAATAACAGTCTTGTAACATCTGTCACGTTAGCTGTAAACATGGATTAATTAAAAACGAAACATAAATTTGATTTAATATAAATACAGATATAGTACATTAACTAGAGATGATGTCTCTAACAGTCAGAATAATTGCAGAATAATTATATAAATGTAATGAATTTTGAGAAATGTATGATGTAAAGATATATGTAAAAGGGCATACAATTGCAGCCTTTCATACCTTATCTACCTAATACTTATAAAAACTTGTAATCACACATTAAACGTTCTAACTGCCCCCTGCACAACTAGGCCCAACCTCGAACCGGGAAAAGAACAAGATAAGACTAACTAGAAGTTAAGTCTCGCGGTCGCGCTATAAATTCAGTTAAGCCACTTAATTCAGCCTTAACTGGGG
>JALPQI010018064.1:0-23202 GCA_025490895.1 Thaumatotibia leucotreta
TACTGCAGTTGATAGAAAATTTAACTTAAAAAACGTCTGTAGACACTTTTCATTTTCCGTTCCTATTAAACAGAAAAATATTCCAAAATTATAAAAATCTGATATTGTCTTTTATCATATTCACCAAGTCAAATGAACTTTTCTATTAGTTAACAAAACCTACCTGAGCACCTATTTTTTGTGGTATTTTAGAAATGGAAATTTGAATTTAATTACTTGTAGGGGCACGGTCCCCCACACGGTTCTTTTCTAAAAGTTACCATCCCCATCTCGTTAGCGCGGTCCTTCTTATTATTTCCGCCGTGACTGTAATCTGGCCTTCAGCTACTCAAACGACTTGTTCTTTTTCTTATGTGTAATTGAAATATATTGCCGTAATATCCGTCGGACGGGCGCAGTACCTCTTGAGCGCATCAGCCTGAGTTTTCATTACTCGGCGAAGTGTTTTTTTCATGGGACAGAATAATAACTCATTTTGGTGCCCTCAGCGATGAGAGCACTCAGGAAATATTTAGATAAGATTGAAAGTAGAGGATCTGATTAGTTAAAAGTTCAAATGCGTAAGGGATACGTAACGCCACTGTTCAATGGAAATATTTCAGCGTGTTTTTAAAGCTAATGATCTTTGAATATTGTTCATTATAATTAATACAATCCGAATAATTAAACAAAATATATATAACTGCTTATGTAGGTACTCAGTAGGTACAGTCGACGTCAAAAATATCGTTACGGTTTAGGTGCCAAAAATATATTTACCACGACTTTATTGCCTTGATATTAAGGTCGTGGAAATATATTTTTGGCGCCTTAACCGTAACGATATCTTTGACGTCGACTGTACAACCACGTGCTTACCCACTCCTGAATACTCTTGTAACTTTTATTAATATACCTGTGTGTTGGCTTAGCTGGAAACTGACAGAAGATTAAATTAACAAAGAAATTGTTAGCGCTACATAAGTAGACGCCTATCTACTCACCGGTTGACGACCTACGAGTAGGTATTAACATCACGGCTCCATCGTAGCTTCAGAGTCTTCAGATAGCACCGGAGATACAACACTAGATAAGTAGGTATTAACCTATTTATGCATGTACCTATAGTTGGAGTGTATGGCATTGCTTAATAATATAGAGGATATAATGACACTACAATCAATTGCAAAAATATGTATCGAAAGAATTCTCTTATAAATATGTTACGACGTCCTTATTACTCAGAATTAAAGTGCACACAGCACATATTTTGCCTTCGACAGTAGATCGGTTCAGGGCTAAAAGAGCTTAGTACGGAGGAGTACACCCTACAAATGTATTTCGCAGAACGACCGCATGTTATTTATTTAAATGTATAAGTTGTGGGCAAGCGTATCGCCGAGGCCCAGTCGCGGCCGCATCTTCCGTTTTAACTCTTTCCCACACTCTCGGGCTGATTTATTGCGGAAAGCGGTACCAACGACTAACATTCGCCTCCACCACTCGAAATGCTGGCTTCTTTACGACCAACCCTATATTTTATTGCAGATCGATAACGTTAACTTCCCAACTTTTGTATAGATTGCATTGCCACATAATTTTGGCTATAGTCATCTGTTAAATAAATTTAGCCATTACCCTAATTCTTATTTCTAAGCCTTCCGTTGAACAACAAACGTAATTGTTTAAATAGCGTTGAACCTATGTTAATATACAGCGATATTAATATGTTAGAATTCCAAAACAGTAGTAAATTGCTATAAAACTCCGTGTATTTGCTGTTCCGTGAGTCCGTATGTTGCATTACGTAAGTAATTACAGTAAAAACCGTTTTAAATAAAAGCAATTTCAGAGTTTGTGTGTTAGAAGCAGTAGAGGTAGCAGTACTGTTAATGGCAGGGTAAAACACACTGTAGCCGGCTGGTTATTGGCAGTTATCCACAGCACGGAACATCACGTGACCATGTAGTTGCGCTGACCGCTCTGCATTACTTATTTTACGGTACTTCCAAACCACCGGGAAAATTGAAATACACGCTTGCAGAATTAAATATTCAAAAGCCATTGTCTAGTTTTATCACAGCACTATCACCGAATGCTGCACAACTAATATCATCAGGTCTTAATAAATCACCTAACATATTTCACGAATTTTAGAATTCGTACCAAAACATTTTCTGTTCACATTTATTTAAACGTGTGTATTGCAAATACCTAGAATCTTTCTTTGCCTTTTGGACGATAGACATGACGAGACGAGGTACAACGAATCATTTCGTTCGTCGTAGACAATTCAGTGTAGGTTTAAACTACCATGCTATAAATAATGATGAATTGACGTAATGTATACAATATGTCATTATTTATAGCATGAATATCGTTTCACATCTTTGTGGTTATTAGGAACTTTTTATGGAAAAGGGAACATACCTATTTGAATAGGTTTCTTAGTCACGTTCGTATATTATTACTTATGGCATAAATCACTTTAAAATTAACTTTAGTATGTGCTGTAAGTGCAGTTTATGTACCATTGTGCTGCCAGAGCTACTTATTGCTATTTGTGTAAGGTAAGAGTTAAAATCATAAATCATGGACTTCAGAAAAATAATAGGTAACTGATTGTTATTGCTTGGCTTTTTCGAATACTGGATAACCTTCTTCAGTGTCTGAATTTCGTATTTTTCGGATTTCGTGAATCAAAAATAAATAAAAAGAGATGGTTTGTACCAATAAACAGTGATGATGCATAATATTTCCTACGATTAATCCATAAAAAAATATAAAAACCATTTTTGGCTATCCAACCCTAGATGTAATTAAAATATCAGCAAAATATTTTGATGAACTTGCATATTTTGTGAGGTTGTTTATTGTTTGTACCAATAAATTCCCGTATTCAATTCACAGACGGCTTGTCAGCAGTGGGGCTAAAGTGCTGCGTCGAAACACTATCCGAGCCAAATATTTGATGGATTCTGTAGATCTGTAGCAATAAACACGTAGCTATTTGTGTCAAGAAACATTTCAACTATTGAAGATTTCAAAAAATATGAAAAGCCTACGCCGTAAAATCGTCGTTATAATTCCATTCATATTTGTATAATAGAACAGTGACCTTTATGAAAAGGTCGTATAGCTAAAAGCATTCCCAGGTACCTATCAAAAAGATCCAAAACGTTAACCGTGTCCAACATAAATATACATTTTGGATTACACTTAAAACTCTTAAAAGAAGGTAGCGGGCGACAAACAATGGGTAATTTAACAAACCGAAAAACCGCTCTCTGGAACCTTTGTCTTAATTCTGTAAACATTTTATTTCATTTAGGCATTGTTTATTAGGACACCCTACCCTTGTTATAAAATGAACCGTCTAGGGTTCCGTTGTAGCCATTCCACTTTTCCACTGAATCCTAAAAAAGTGAATAATGCGATAAAAGTGTGCTGTTAAGTATCTACTTATGTACCTTTCTCAGTATTGTATGTAGGTACTATTCACAATTTTTAGGATTAACGAATGAATGGTGTTGCTTGAAGTTGTACCTATAACTCATATAAGAGTACTAATATAAGATAATTCCATCTACAACTTTAATAATAGGTATACGCTCACTCATGTAGCGTATTGCAAAATATTAGCTGTACAGTTTGTTTTATACAGGATGTGACAAACGTAGGTGGTAATCTGTTTAAGGGGTTAATTCAGTATATTATGTGAAAAATAAATTTCATTTTCTATGGCGGGTTTGCGTATTTGGGCGACCGGTTTTCCTATACAAAAAAATACACATCACAAATTTTTTCTAAGTAGAATAGTGGAGTGTGGAGACAGCTGCATATGGCTACACCGACAAGAGCTCAGAGCTCTTAAATTGAAAGAGAGAATAAGATACGAATAAAGGGACAACTATTTTACTACTACTTTTTTTTACAACTAGTTTAGTTACACCTAGTACCTACGCTTACGCTTAGGTTAACAACTATGTGCGAATTATAAATCTACAGCGTGTGTATTTGATATGGGCGAATAATTAATTCAGCTATAATATCTGATCCTACGAGTCGTATAAGATAATCATTCCGTTAAATTTTATTGTTAATTATGTAATGATTTTTCTAAAGTGCAACCCAGCAGCAATGTATGCCGGCCAACTGACATAAGACTCGTACGTTAAGTAATGTGGCTACCATGTGGATGTAATAAATTGCGTGCTCAATTATTTTGTACGAAAAAAAATACCTTAACTTCCAAAATAAATTTGTGTAAATAGGTTCCCTAGGTCCGATAGTAATCGCTAAACTATTCGCCCGTATCAAATACACACGCTGTAGATTTGTATGCATAAGAATCTGAATTAATTTATTTCATCGAATCGTAAGCGTGAGGAACGATAAAATAAACCGTTATCAGTGAAGTCGGAGATGTTTTTACACGTAGCCGGTCGGTCGGAAAGGGGTTGATGGATGAGGTTGGTGGTGACAGCCCCAAACTGGCCGTGACACGCATCCTTAATGTTGACGGAGACATATAGTCCAGGGCTCAGCGAACACGATACTTCTGTATGTCGCAATCTCTCGATGTGGCATCAGATTTCTTATTAACAAATGTGGCCATAGGGGATTAATTGTATTTATATATGTAGGTCCTCAGTCAAGTTTCGATTAAGTCACGTAAATCTGTGAAGGAGGATAATATTACTATACATTTTTACGTTTTTCCAGAATTCTAAAAGGTTCTTGAATGCAGGTACTATAAGACCTGCACCTAATAAATGAATATTCATATTTCAAGGCAACATTTTTATTTATGTTGTCCTATACCTAAGTGAAGTCAAATTAAAGGTATTTATACCTTAAGTATTTCACAATGTACACATTTTAAAGGCGCCATACATATGTTATTAAATTATTAGCTATTGTTATACCTTTAGAAAGTATTATCAGTAAAAATAATTGCTATATCTATGTATTTTACATATTTAACATATTAGACAATTACCTACTATTATTGTTTACATATCATTGGCCCACATTACATAAATAAAATTAAAATAGATTTGATAGTTTTAGTATTTATATTATACAAATGTACACGTACATGGATACTAATTACGAGGTAGAATACGAGTATTCTGCCATCTCTCATTGTTAGACTGGTTGCGACTGTAACTTCTCGAGTTCAGAGAGAATTCATGGCTGACGTGCAGGTATTTAATTAATTATGATTTACGGGACCCCTAAAACTCGGTTTGTCCAGTTTCGATTTATCTCTTTAATTTCCACTCAATCCATCGTTGTTTAAGAACGTAATTGTAGACCATTCCGACAGTTATCCTTCTTTATTAAGGCTTTCGTTACAAACTTTTGTTTTGTTTAAACGGAAAAATAAAACAGAATCGCCAACTAAAAAGTACAATCCCGAGTTTCACAACTTGAAAAGTAAATTACCCGCACAAATTCGCTCAACACTAAATCTGGGGCTTATCAGAGGGCTCGGCTGAGATCCTTAAATTGAGAAGAAGCTATCTTGATGGGCCTGAGTGATCGCGTCGACACCTTGCTTGGAGTTCCGATTAAAAAGCCGGCCAAGTGCAGCGGTAGTCCCATCCGTCGGATTACGAATGTTACACTTTCCTATTGCAGTCTGAAGGACTTGGCTCGATTGGACTCGTTCGTAATTGATATTGCGAAATGGATAAAACTAATATGAAGAACTTACAAGGATGTGAAGAAATGGAAGGAGGGGTCATTAGGTACCTACTAGATAATGCATTCATTGATTCATTTTAGAGGGGTTTTTCAATAGTTTAAGCATGATATAAAATAACTATGATACTTTAAAAAGGCGGTAGAGCTAACATATTTATTTAAAACCCGTTTACTTGAAGCGATTACATTAATAAAGGGAACAAGGCGTAGTAGGTTAGGCCGACCGCATTGCCCCAGATTGTTAACAGTTATTGGGCTTAGCGATAATACCGGATTAAATCTGTGCTAATTTGCATTTTATTATGATGACATAGCCCTTGAGCGCTACTATTAGTGAGGGCGGGGTTTTGTAGTTCGCTTAACGGGATGATGACATTCTCGCTCAAAATAAACTGAACCGCCTAGCCGCAAAGGAATCCCTCTACTTTTACATTTCTGCCTTCAACAGCCATAAATTAAGCCGGTGGTCTTAGCATAAAAAAGCAAACAAACTTTCAACGAATGTAATCGGTAATTTATGCGGCTTGTTGGACAGCGAACAAGGCGGAATAAGAACATTTAAATGGAAACACATGTGCCGATGTTGTTTTCTAGTTTTAGACGATATAAAGGGGATGTTATGTTATTGCGGGTTAATAACTATGTCAGTTTTGTGTTGGTAAGGTATAAAAGTGTACTGGATTATTATTATTATTTTTGGTGTATCTCACTGTTTGCGGTCCTTTGAAGATTATTGTTTCAAATGTAAGCGTAACATGCGTTAACGTGCCGCGTGTGATCGATCATGCGCTCCGTGTGCCCGATCCGTGTACGCCGTTTAAAAGACCCTTCGCTCGCTCCATCGCTCAACTAAGTCGTACTCTATTGGCCCTTTCCTTAATTCGATTACTCGCAACGAAATCGAGAGCTCGCGGGTGTATTCGAGCACTAGGAACGGAGCTCGAGTGGAAAATCAAAGGATAATCGAAATAACGTCCCCGAGACCGGGTAAAATGAAATTATATGCTTTCATATTACTACAAATGTAACCGAGACGCGACTCATGGCAATTCGTGAAATAGGTAATACGGTTTACGTACAGTAACATCAAATTTCACTAACAATAGTGAAAATACCTTAGAACGGAATCAATTTGGATTGTATACCTACTTTCAACGTGTAGTTATTAAAACAATCGTGAGCTCGGTATGGTAAACGTATTGCTGCTGCGAGGTTTTACATACTCGTAATGCCTCAAAAGTTGCTTCTCTAAGTCATAGTTTTCAACTTCGACTATCAGAGTGATCAAGCTATATGTCAATAATCAATAATATATCGATACAGCGAGAAAATGCTGCCAGGATGCAGGCATAGTCGTCATGACAATAAAGGAGTGTTCAGATATTTTTGGACACTTCAAACGCTACGATATCTCTGATGGCGACTGTACAATGACACAAGGGCCAATCTTAGGTATAGGTTAGGCTAGTTAGGTGATTTAGGTCAGTTAGATTTAATTTATGCATATAAATTGTACAGTTTTGAAAATAAACAATGATAAAATCATCATCATCATCATCAGCCTATGTTAGTCCACTGCTGGACGTAGGCCTCTCCTATTAACTATGCGTATAGACGCATTAGGAGGTAAATGCCCATAATCGCCACGCTGGGCAAGCGGATTGGCGATCGCAGTAATGTGTCCACTATGATGACGCTGCTGCCCATCATCAATCTTGTAAAAAACGATAAAATAAAATAATGAATAAATAATAATAAAATAATAAATATGTAATGATAAAATAGTACATTACTATAGAGGACGGGAAACGAAGGGTTACAGGCCAAGTAGATATAACCCTGTTTCTCGCCGAGATAGTGTATAGTGCTTTTCTCAAACTTGCCATGAAATAAAACGAACTGATTTCGCCGAACCATACTATTTGATTTGTAAATAAACCAATTGTACAGTATCGTACAACATTAAAAAAAAATATTCGCGCCTAACTTTTTTTTTAATCTGTTTGAGGTATCCTTTTAATTGGTGGTATATAGACATTAGTTCATAGTTTTTTTTTTTTCTGTGGCTGAATGTCAAGACATAGTGTCACAATTTGACGTAACAAAACAAATGACAGTTTGTTTGCAGTCCTAGGTGTGAAATAAATACATGAAATCTCTTTACATATCATCTTAGCATATGACACCGGATACATAGTATTGCCGGGTTTAATTTAAAGTAAGTAACATCAACATTCCGTAGCAAGTTTGAGAAAAAACTATATAATCGATATAGGTATGTACTTAATCACATTATTATCAAAATAATTTCTAATGCTTCGTAGTATTTCCTCAGCATAGTGAATGATGTAGTTAATAAAATAAAAAATAAAATAAAAATAGCCTTTATTCACTGACTTAATTTACAGTTGACCTTATGTATAAATATATGTATTTTGGGTTCTTCGTATTTACATTATTTATTCATTATTCATTTGTTTTTTTTTTTTTTTTTTTTTTTGTCAGGTTGTCATTGACATAGGCCTCCTCCAAGCTGCGCCACTTCTCACGGTTTTTTGAGAATCTTCTCCAGTTCTCAGGCAAATCATCTTCCCATCTTTTATAGGGTTTTTGTTGTAGTCGCTTCTTTTCCCTTGGGTACCATTCTGTGACTTCTCTTGTCCATTTATCCTTTTTAGAGCGCATCATGTGTCCTGTCCATTTCCATTTCAATGTTTTCAGTTTCCGTGTTACATCCATTATCTTGGTTATGTTTCTTATATCTGTTAACCTGCGTCGATCCCGTAGCTTTATACCCAGCATACTTCGTTCCATGCTTTGCTGGCTTACTTTGATTTTTTGCTCATCTTTTTTGGTATAACTCCAGGTTTCGCATCCATATGTGAGTACCGGAAGTATACATGAATTGTATATTTTCCTTTTAGCACCAATTGGCATTGAGTCTGACTTCATAATTTCCTTCAGAGACCAGTATCTCGCCCAGCTATTTGTGATTCTCCTTTGGATTTCTTGGCTTTGTTGTTGTTTTGGAGATATCAGTTGTCCTAGGTATATGTACTCATTCACATATTCTATCTCATGGTTCCTTATTTTTATGGTTATTTTTTCTCCAGTACTATTGGTCATTGCCTTTGTTTTCGAGAAATTCTAACTTGCGAAGTGAGGGCAGCCATTCAAACGCAGAAAAATGACAAGGCACCGGGCGAAGATGGAATCTGCAACGAATTACTAAAGAATACTGTAGATGACATTCAAAGTCCACTCACGAGGGTCTTCAATAGAATTATCAAAGATGAAGAAATACCAGAACAGTGGTCCAAGTCGAGCATAATACTAATCCACAAAAAAGGTGATGAAAGTGACATCAATAACTACAGGCCGATAAGCCTAATGAGCAATATATATAAAACATTTTCTAAAGTAATATTGGCAAGGATATCTAAAAAACTTGATGAACAGCAGCCCCGCGAACAAGCTGGATTCCGCAGCGACTTTTCGACCACCGACCACATGCACGTTTTGAAACAAGTCATGGAAAAGTACAGAGAACATGGACTAACATACTATATTGCATTCGTCGACTATAATAAAGCGTTCGACAGTATTTACCACAAGGCAATATACGTGTCACTGCAAGCACAGGGAATTGAACTCAAGTATATACGTCTAATACAAAAGATTTACCTCAACAGCACTGCAAAAATTCACCTAGAGACACCAGGAGAAGAATTCGAAATCCAAAGGGGAGTGCGGCAGGGTGATCCACTTTCACCAAAATTGTTTTCTGCAGTACTAGAGCACATATTTAAAAACCTCGACTGGGACAGCTATGGAATAAACATAAACGGGTCTAAGCTGACACACCTTAGATTTGCAGATGACCTCGTCCTCTTTGCCACTGATTCCATCTCCCTTCAAAATATGCTCCTACAGCTTTCAGTAGAAAGCGAAAAAGTTGGCTTAGCCATGAATGTATCAAAAACAAAGGCAATGACCAATAGTACTGGATGTAGTTAATAGTTAGCTATTATTACTCACTTGCACTATTTTATTTTAACAATTCAATTTTCAATAAAAGGTATACTTACTAATTTAAAAATTAAAATCTCGTAGATTTTATTTTATCCCTTTAGGTAGGTAACTTATCTTATTGGTGGGGCCCTTACGGATACACTTCGACCCATTGGGATCTTTTGTGTAAAGGTACCTTTAGGTAGATATAGGCATTTTCACCGTTCTGCAGTTGACGTTGAAAATCTGCATTGTAAACATCCACTCGTTATGATACATGTCCTCATCACTACATATCTTGTATAAATTTATAAAATAAAGTCAGTTTTTCTGTCCCTATGTCCCTTTGTACGCTTAAATCTTTCAAACTACGCAACGGATTTTGATGAGATTTTTTTTAATAAGTAGAGTAATTCAAGAGGAAGGTTTATGTGTAGGTATAGTACCCGTGCAAAGCCGGGGCGGGTCGCTAGTAAGAGTAGTAAGGTATAATTACTTAAGGTACACATTAGTAAGGCCCTCGTTTTACCCCCTTATAACTAGTCATTCAGTAGCACCTAAGCGTTAAAAAAATTGATTGCATTTCTCATTTTTGTGTTCCACTACGGTCAACAAATGAGACAGATGATTTTAATTATACTGCATCCCATTAGCCGGTAATCTCCGATCTACCGTCAGTTCGCAAGAGAATTATCGGCGCCGGCCCACTCGGACTGTCTAGCTCGTCGGATTACTGCCACCGTCACTCGATTTTCGAAATGAATCCAACTGCTATTCGCTTTGACATAATTGATAAGCGATAGCGGCCTTGTCTGCCAAAGATGGCTGTTGAGCAGTAGCCATTAATACTCGTATTTACGTCATACTTACTTATCATCATCATCAGCCTATGATAGTCTACTGCTGGACGTAGGCCTCTCCTATTAACTATGCGTATAAACGCATTAGGAAGTAAATGCCCATAATCGCCACGCTGGGCGATCGTAATAATGTGTCCACTATGATGACGCTGCTGTCCATCATCAATCTTTTATCAAATAATTGTCAGTGACACTTCAATCCCTTAGTCGACTCTTACGACACCCGCAGGAGGAGTTGGGGTGGTGACAAAATGTGTTCTTATTGCCGTCACCACACAGCTGCTTATAGTACCTACTTATTGCAGACTTATTCTCCGTGACCATAAGTGCAATTTAATCAGTTAGGAAGCCATTTTGTAAGTGATTTGGTTTAAAAAATGCTTAGTGGTGAAAATACTGAAAGTTTAATCAGTACTTATGCGATATCCTACTGTCGATTTACCAGTTTTTTTGTCAATTTTGGCTTATATTGTCTATTCAATGAGGTATTATTAGATTTCACTCTATTAGGCCAAGAATGGGAAGACGAAGCGTAGGTAGGCCAGCTGTCAGATGGTGGGATTGGTGGGGCGATATAAAAAAGACGGCAGGGCCGACCTGGAAGAGAGACGCCGCAAACCGTAAGAGGTGGAAAAAAATTGCAACAGGCATACATCCCGCAGTGGAGTAAAATATGCTGAGAAGAAGAAGAAGATTTCAGTGTGAACGGGTACACGAGTATTGCTTTTTAAACTTTTAAAAACATAGCGGTTGCTAGAATTTCTATTTCTCAATTATTTTATGCTGTCACGTTTTATGAATTTGAGACAAGACATTCAAAATCCAACCTTGCCTTTGAAGTATTTTTGGTAGTGGTAGTAGACTATAGAGCGAGGTGGGAAAATTGCTTAGGTTGATTTTTGAATTCTACACCTTGGAATAGCTTGGTTAATGAAAATATTTACAAATAATAAACATCAAATCACTTTACTTTCCTCTCTAGGTACCTACTACTGCTATTCATGACCCAAATACCCTCGCAATACCTACTCACCCCGTTTCACGGTACTTATATTATCTTACATCGTAATAATGATATGCTAAAGAAAATAACACTAATTTCAACTTTACCTGTATACAGTTTCATTTATTTTCTCCGAAACTATAGGTAGGTGCAGGTGAACTGAATTTAAATTTTGCACGAATATTCTTGGAAGTAATGAGGATTGTGAAAAAAATACGAGCTAAGTACCTAACCTACATATTTATTTCTGAAAATAATGCAGTTAGGTGACATCCAGTTGACGATTGGATTACAAAATCACATTTGATCAAAAGTCCATTAATTTTAGGCATTTCCGTTTTGCACGGTCTGATCGGTCAGAATATCAGGAGTTAGTGATTGGATACTGAGCCTTGACTCACTTATTTTTTCTTAAAGTCTCTTTTCTTTTAAGTCAGTCTCTAAACCTCCCACAACCAAGCCAGTCGGTCAATCACGGAGGTCGGAATCGCCAAGTTATCGATTTGAATTCACCAATTAATAAGATAGCGGGTTCCGCGGGGCTGCGGCGTGAATCTATTAATTTACCCTTAAAGTGTGGCCATTACCGGCGAGTCGCCAATTACTTCTCCCCTGATAATTAAATTCCATGATGCTCGCCAATCTGAGACGCCGTTTACGATACTCTTACAACAGTTTCATTGCGCTTTTGAACGTAAAAACGGTTAATTTAAAAATGCTATATTTATAAAATTGTAAAATTAATCCGCAAAGGAGTTGTAAAGCGCAACGTTTAATCAAGACGGTTCGTACGATAAAAAAATCGTAATTTTCGTGAAAGCCTATTAACTATTTGTTTAACAGGTCAGCAAAGGTATCGTGTAGGAGTCTATATTAATTCGCATAATTTATTACGCATACTTCAAATTGGCATAGCGTTGTTAAGCATACTATTTAAGTGGCATACGCATAATTTCGCATAAACGATTACGCATAATGTACTTACGTATAACGTAAACTATCATAACGATGATTTGGAATAATTAGGATGAGCATAATACTAATTGGTATACTTAATGAAAGGTATAAAATATAATAAATAAAATAATAATGACCGATCATAGATTGCGTAGCGAAACCGATACTAAGTATATACCTAATATTTTTGCCAAGTTACTGTCGATTAGTACGTATTAATAATATTATTATATACCATATATTGCTTCCAATTTAAAACTAGTTTAGACTTTTTTTTACTTGTGCGTTGTGCGTAGGTATAACAGTTAATGTTTAGGTCTTGATATATTTTATTGACTGACATACATTTATCTACTTATATTTTTATAGTAAGTATTTATGATTATTTTAATGATTACCTACACACATTTTTACCCTAGCAATTTAAAATGTTCATAAGTACGGCGTGTGTATTTTATACGGGATACAGTTATCGTTTTGTGATCGTAGAAATAATGGTATAGGTAAATAGGTTCCCTAGATCCTATTTTAAGCGTCATTAAAATATACGCCCGTATTAAATACTTAGGTACACACTCTGTACTGTGCGCCTCATGCGCCTACCAAGATGTGATTTCTTCATCAATACATAGTATAAAATAAAGTCACTTCTTCTGTCCCTATGTCACTTTGTACGCTTAAATCTTTAAAACTACGCAACGGGTTTTGATGAGATTTTTTTTGAATAGGTAGAGTAATTCAAGAGGAAGGTTTTTATGTAGGTATATCTAGTACCCGTGCGAAGCCGAGGCGGGTCGCTAGTTACTAATAAAATTGATTATTAAATACCTAATGTTTTATTTAATTGATTGTATCTGGCGTGTTCATTAGGATGTGTAGGAGATATCGACGATCCCTAGGCTTCAACTTCGCTTCGTCGCTCCTGCTTATTAGTCTTTTGAACTTAACCTTACCGTCTTGGTTTTACCCTGATCTGCCTCATTCGCTTGATTTCTAAGTTTATGCTAATCCATATTAGGACGAATAAAGTTATATTTAATAATGTTATGCATATTTCAATTATGCATAATCAGTAATATGCGTATTAAGCATTATGGAATTTTATTATTTTGCCTATTCAATATTATGCTTAATTAATTATGCCAAATCCGTTATGCGAATTCATATTAGGACTATTAATATTAGGCATATTAAAGGGGACCCACCTATGTCACCTTGTAGGCAGATTTCGACTTAACAAAAAAACATAATTGAGCTGTCAATCTATAGGTACGAAAAGCTAATATAAAATCGAAGTGGTTATCTAATTTTTTAAGCCTGTAAATTAAAGGCTTCAAGCTATTATGTATCTTTAAGCTTGTGACAATTTTGCGACGAAAAATTAATACATGGTGTAACACGAGGTAACCGAAAAATTTTAACAACGTACGCTATTCCTGGGGTCGTATGCGGCGAAAAATATTACATGAACCCAGGTCGAAACTTTATTATTTTTTGCTCGACTAACTTACTCATTATTTTTTCCCAAATTAAATATCAGGGCCTAAAAGTCCAATAGAAATAGTTTTAGTCCTAGGTGAATATTAATGGTTTAAATCCATTACTATTATAATTTCAAACTAAAACAAGGTAACATGTAAGTCACAAGAGTTGAGCGGCGATTCAATAAAAGTAATCTTAAGCCCAAACTACATAAAATCTACCTAGCTTAATTATTAATTTAATTTCTATATAAATACACACATGACAATCCTCTGTCCAATTTGCACAAATAATAGCGAGACAATTTACAAAATAAAATAAGTTTGAAGGGTCTTGTAATGCTGTATAAAATTATTAATAATAAGATTCCAAGCAATGTCGTAATCCTGTACAATTAATAGCTAAAGCCAATAATACTGCCAGTCCGAACAGCCCCTTAGCTCGTATGTGTAGTTGTGTACCTCCTATAAAATAGCACAATTCGTAAAGATATCGATATTGTTTGTTTAAACCTCCAAAAATTTATACGATTTATAAATAATAAATCTAGACGTTAAGTTTGTTTCTTATTACTTGAGCGATGCAAGGATGATCTCAATAGTTTGTGATAAAAGTCACCTTAGTTTATTAACATATAAGTACTGTTATTAATCTGTAAGTATATAAATAACATAAGTAGATGATCAACTGCAACAATCACAGCAACATGAGTACGTCATGTGATGAGAATAACAGGTTGGTTATTTTTAAATAATTTAAGTTTTCTGAGTACATTAATACTTATTATTATGTTCTCAAGTTCTATTTATTATTACAAAGTTGTGATTAGTAGTTATTGGAATGTTAACCCCTTATTGCATGAATTATGAAGGGCTTGGTAAAAAAAAATATTTCGTGCATAATATCATGTTATTTTGAATAATTATCACCTTTTCATCAATTTTATTTTTTTAAATTCAAAAACAAAAAAGTTAAGAGGTAGTGTCAAATATGGCTTCGTATGTATTACAGTCTTATAGTACCCCGTCATATTTGGCTTCATATGCATAACAGCAAAAATATAGCTACTCATCATATTTGGCTTCATATGCAAGTAGACTTCGTTGTGCAAAAATACATAAGGAAGTTTAAAGAAGTATAAGGAAGCTCAATTTTACTGTTAGATAATTAAAAATGCAAACATGTTTTGTGATATTAATTATATTTTGTAAAAATACGAGTATTCTTTCCAAAAATGTAATAAATCAAAAAGTGAAAATATGAACCCTATTAATATTACATTTTATGAAAATCTGTAAAACAGTTACGATTATCATTGAAACATAAATGTACCAGACATTTTTCACATTATTATATTTACATGACGTGATGCTCCATAAAACCGCGAAGGATTCATTTCTAAAATAAGCAACAAAACTCCTTAATGCATGGGAAGCCTAATATGACATGAACTGTTTTTGACCTAAATGCATAGGAAGCCAAATATGACTGACACAATTTTTGACATGAACGCATAGGAAGCCAAATATGGCCGTCGCTAAAAACAAGAAAAAATCGACTATAAATACTTAAAGTTTATCAATTTTTTTATAAAATATGGATAAATTAATGTTGAAGCTATGTGTTTATATTTTTTTCAATGTAATTACTTACCGTTTAGATATTGTTTATCTATTTCACTTTTTAACAATATTCTCCGCACTGCATCAAATGAACACAACGCACTTACCCTCAACATTTTTATAAGAAATCTCTTACCCTCAAGTATAAAAAAAATACGTTCTGATTCACAGAAGACGGCTTTTTATTATTGATAATGTTGTGTTTAATAATTAAACATTGATTATCTTTAATAAAATAGTAAACAGTGGTAGCCACAGAAGGCTTCGTATGCGGTAAGGGGTTAATAATATGTATTATTTAATGAAACTTTGCAATGTGGCAAGACTGGCAAGCCGTTTACAGAAACTGCAAAAATGTAGTACCTATATGAGTTCATTCACCTTGTATGATTATTATTACGACTAGAGCTCGTTGAAAATTGCAACTGCAATAAGTACTACCTACTTGTAATAATTCCCACACATTCCTTCCTTTACGTATAACGAGATAGGTCAATCCTACACATCAATTAAGCTGAACATTTATATTGTACTGTGTGTAGGTATAAAAATAAAAGAGCCGCATTTTCTTGAACCTTAAGACGACGGCTACCAGAAAAAATTATTAATACTCTCAGAAAACTTTACATAGCCAATTAATTGCACGTGCGTTTTAGTTTTGGTATTGGTATCCAAAGATAAAGGTATTTCAGAAGATGTCATAAGTTAAAAGCTATTAACCCAATATTCTGATTACACCCTTAGAAGCATGAAGAAGTAAGTAGGTACAGGTCTTGACCTGTAGTTTTTTGTTACCTAACTACTATTGGGTACATAGTAGGTACAAAACAAAGTCGCTTCCCGCTGTCTGTCCCTAGATTTCAATATTAGTATTGTACCTACTCGTGCAAAGCCGGGGCAGGTATACCTATAGTAAAGGTAAAATAATATAATATGTATTTTTTGTTTTTAGAAATGTTTATTACATGTTTTTAAAAATAAAGAATATATTGCCCTAATACCAGTAATAGTAACATCTAAATCTTGGCCTGAAATAGATACATAATGTCAGAGTAACTGATCTGAATCATTTTAAAATAAGAGTAAATAAAATGCCAATTTAGCTCTAAAATAATTTATTTTTGTTCCTTTTATAAAACAATCACTTATAACTTTAACTTAATTATTTTTTTACAATAACCGTATGGCATCACGGCTTCTACCAAATTTCACAATTTTTATACAACGTAAATAGATACATACATTTATAAAGACAAAACTATTTTTAAATTCCAAAGGAGCATACGGCAAATGTTTGCATGAAATTTTTAGCTATTGCAAGTGCTCTTTTGCCTATATTTACATATTATTACCCTTTTATTTTAAGTACGATCAATACTTACAATAACTCCGCAAATGATATTTTAGTAATTATAATACTGGCAAATCTTATATAGGTATAATACAAGTTATTGCTTTGTTTTGAGAACGAACGAACTACCTTACTTGAACAATTGTTAATAAAGTCTATTCATTCAAATTTTCATAAACCCTACACAAAAATATTAATAAATAGTTTTTATTACTTTTAACTTTAATCTGTAGGTAAGCATGCTTCACAAGGCACTATTCTAGCGAGATTATTCTAGAATGAAAATGAATTAACAAAAGGAATTCTATTAAATTCGATTCAACCTCCAAGTTCGAGCCTAAAATAATTACTATTCGACAACAAGCCACTGCCGATGCCGCTGCCGGTCCGCGGGCGGGCAACGTAAACAACAAAATGTTTGTAACGTAAATCAAAACGGGCCTGCTCCCGACACGCAACCTCATTATCGCCATTCTAACAAAAAACATGTCTAAATTAAATACTTCAACAACTCTATGCATTAACATCTGGTTCATAAGCCTTTAATTTATATCTACATGCTTAGAGCTATGTTGGCGTTTATATTGCTTAGTTTTTTAACTGTAACGTAGTTTATTCTCTTAGATTAAGGTACAAATTACATTTATTCGACTATAACGTATGAGTCATAAATTAAAAACATAACACTAAATCCATAATTATTCGTCTTTTAAATGCATGAATACAAAAGCAAATCTTGTATTTTACTATAAAGTAACATAACATTTTTTATGTATCTCGCATCCCAAAACCAAGCTAGGAAGCATTGCTTGCAATATAACAGAAGTCAAAAGTGGTAGTTACTAGTAGTAGGGCCCAAGAAACACGCTAGTTCGGATGATTCAGTTGATGACGCGCAATGACCGCTTATCTAGGCTTTAAAACCGACTTCCATGTCATTAAATAGCAATAAAATAGACAACGGCGTATGTGGCTTGAGGAGGCGAGATAGACGAGAAGATAAACGAGTGAGCGATGTTTATCAGTAGCTTCAAGTTTCGAGACCACCCATACGCATGTTCTCGAGGAATACAAACGCACGTAAACGTACTTAAATTCTTCCGACTGACCACACAATAGTAAAGAACTGATATCACAGCATTTTGTATTGGTGGAACCACACCCTCATTTTCGTATTAAACATTATTAAACTTACATTCTATTTACTTAAATTCATATTTCAGTCGACTAGGTAAACGATAAACGGTAATTATTGTAATGATAATGAATGATCACTTTTTTCGCATCAGATTAGATTGTTACATTCTCGTCGCAGTAGAGCGAAGATTCAGGAGTTGATTAGTTAAGAACCAACAAAATCACTTCATAAAAGTAAAACGTAATAACTTGTAAGGTAATCATCAATTCATCACATACCGTATGGCAACTAGTGGAAACGCAGCTTTAACTGATTGAACGCAGTTAGATAGGATAACTTAAGTTAACCAGTTAAAATTAATTCTAGTTCAAAATTTAGTCGACTGAACATTTACATTTTGTACAATTAATCCATTGCGCGGATAGTTCCTCCATGGCATTAAGCGAAATGAATATAGTACCATAAACGAACGGCAGCTTAGCTGTGGGTAATAATATTACGCATAAAGGTTATAATGGAATACAATCATGCAAAAACTTGGATTACAATAACAACGATTGGTAAAAAACATTCATTTCGCTCAATACTAAACACGTCAGCTACATTTTATCTCCCAGAAAATACTATGATGGAATCGACGGCAGTTAGATTGCCTAACCGAACAATTATTCTAGTACGAATCGGATAGATAATCAAAACAAGAATCTAATATTTACATCTAGCATCTGGGATATAAAAAACAAAGTTTATGTTTAAATTTACTCAGTCGCTTTGACAACAAACGCTACTTGGATTGATGCTGAGTTTGCACATAAACTTTTCGACATTTGCCAACTGAAGTTACCAACAAAGAGAAGAAAAAACCAACATTACGAGTAACTATGTTAAACAAGTCAACCATCCATCAAAGACGCGGAGGGAACAAGCAAGGGACCTATTTTAACAAAATCGTCCTTCTATTTTATTTTCTAGCACATAGCTTAAGTTTTTGTGATGTTTTTGATACCACCAAAACTTTTTTCACGGAAATTTTACTGTGTAACGTTGTTTTATAAGTACCAAGTATAAAAGAATGTATTAATTCCGTTTTATTCTCCAGATCTATTTAACCAGTGAATCAGATCAGTTGACACGTCAAAATAAGGTTGGGGCGTGTGCGACTGTCAGCGAATATCGGATAGTTTATGTGCGGGAGTGTAATCGCTCATTAATCACTCTGTGCCCTATCACCGCAGCGACGCCACGATCTCGTTGCCCAAGCTGTTCTGGCTCGATGACGCGTTCACGTTTTTGGAGCATTGCTGGAAGGTTAACACGATTTAAACTCGGCTTCGCATTTTGGCAACTTTATTGGTTTCAAGTATTGTCATGCATTAATACAAATCATTATTATAAGAGTGTTTTACACAATCGTGTTATAATAGAGAGTTTTTCAGTAGAGTTACAGTACGAGATTGAAAAGCTTGATTATAACCACTATTGTGTACAATACTTTTCCTTGAGCCAATATTTCATAAAAATAAACAAATCGAAATAATGAAATAAATACACCGAAACTAAGTAAAGATCCTAAGATGGCCGCTCGCTGATGTATTATTTGCTGGCAGGCGAATCGTCCAATTCATTATAGCTGCCTACAGTGTTGCATAATGATAATGAATCGGTAGCGAACTCGATGTAAATGTATATGATTAGAATTTCGGGTACGTAATCTTAAATCACACATTACAGTCGATGAGTAGAAAAAGGATATATTATTGAGATGGATACGAAAATAATGCTCTTATCATATTAATTTTACCATTTGCCGCGACTCCCAGGCCTTCATTGCGCTTTTATATTTCTCGAACTCGTGACACCAATCCGAGTACACTTGCTTGTACTCCGTTGTTTTACTAGGTTGAGTACACCTACAATGAAATTGCTGGATACATTTCGGTGTTTTCGTTAAAGTAAACATATTCAATTCATATTCAATACAACAGTAGAGGAAGGTCTTTTAGGACAACCAGCAGCAACACAAACACGCTTGCATATAAAGTTAGGCATAATGACTGGCAACTTCGGCTAGTCAAATCAACCTTTTTTTTAACTATCGCCACTATGAAGTTTTATATGAAATAGGAAACTACATGATGAAACTACATAAAAGTGACGTCAATATTTCTATACTAATAAATGACCTACACGTCTAATTTATTAAATAGGAGTTCTATACAAAAAATAGGAGTTGTATACATGTATGAACACCGCAAGTCGTAAAAATAAACATTCCGATTTAGACCAGTAACATTAAACCGTTTTAGAATTTACCTATTTTCATCTCAGACAGGGCAATCTTACGACATTCCACGAAATATGTACAAAAAGCCCTTACCTGTGTATATCGATATCCAAATTATATGATGCAACGAGTGTGGGTCCGTAGTAGCACTCGTATCGGCCCCGGTCCGATTCCGTCACAGACAATAATACTAAGCCTCGTTCAGATGTCTGTAGCACTCGTTCCCAACTTGACAAACAAAAGATGTAACATTTACAATTACATTGTGATAAGTAACAAGTCTACTGGCAATAAATCGATCTTTTCCGAGGGCCATGGACAAATAGCTCAATTTACAAAAGAAGCGTGTTCATCGCGTAGGACAGACGTTTAAGCCGCTGTAAGTTTGTTCTAAATATTTTGTTCATGGCCCTTTCATAGCAATAAGTAAGTAAACTCACGTGTATTTAGTTACAATGCGCCACATGTTTATTTAGTCAGTACGTGCCGCGCGTGCGACGCGTTAGCATGGACTCAGTGCTTGATAATGGAGACCTAGGATCCCCGAAACATGTTGCGCTTGATGACTAAATACACACGAGTTTAATGGTTTAATTATATTTATAGGTATCACGATTGTTTTAATTCAATTATAAGTAAACTTACTTGAAGCTTATCCTGTATCTTCCCTTCTCCCTTGAATGATGGAACCACATAACAAGTTGGTCTTTCAGAGCCTCCGGTGTCTTGACAAAGGCTGCCAGATGAACGCTCTGACCGTAGCCGGCTCTGACAGTCTTCAGAGGCGCGCTGGCCTCGCATATGGAAGGCGTGGAATTCGTGGCGTCGTGAAGAAGACCAGGAGTGTAGGGACGACATGCTCCAACTTCTTTGTCCCAGCCACAGTAAGGGTCCAGGACACATCGTACGCAGCTGTCGTAACTACGCAAAGGAAATAATTGTGTTAGAACATCGTATATTGCCTGATACCTATCTAGTGCTGATTGTGTCAGAGATCAGCCCAACACATTTCACCGATTTACAATCAATAATAATAAATATCATACAAAAAGAGGACGTAGTAAAACAGTCCATTTAATAAGCTAGCATAGTGCAGTAGCACCACTCATCAGCCACGCGATCGTATCACTATGAGATTACGAGCAATATGTATGAAGAGTACCAATCGATGTGAACAAGCTCTCAGTAGCAGCTAAAGCAGTGCAACCTCGTCGAGAGCGCACCGATTCGTCGCCCGCCGACCGCCACACGTGAGCCACCGTCCGACCACATACCAATAAACTACGAACAATATATATGAAGAGTACCAACCGATGTGAACAGGCCCGCAGTGGCAGCTGACGTAGCCTGTTGTCTGTGGCCAGGTACAGCGAGTGCAGCCGCGAGGAGAGCGCCAGTGCGCGCACCGGTTCATCGCCCGCCGACCGCCACGCGTGAGCCACCGTCCGACCACATACCAATAAACTACGAACAATATATATGAAGAGTACCGATGTGAACAGGCGCGTAGTGGCAGCTGTCGTAGCCTGTTGTCCGTGGCCAAGTACAGCGAGTGCAGCCGTGAGGAGAGCGCCAGCGCGCGCACCGATTCGACGCCCGCCGACCGCCACGCGTGAGCCACCGTCCGACCACATACCAATAAACTACGAACAATATATATGAAGAGTACCGATGTGAACAGGCCCGTAGTGGCAGCTGACGCAGCCTGTTGTCTGTGGCCAGTTACAGCAAGTGCAACCTCGTCGAGAGCGCCAGCGCGCGCACCGATTCGTCGCCCGCAGACCGCCACGCGTGAGCCACCGTCCGACCACATACCAATAAACTACGAACAATATATATGAATAGTACCAACCGATGTGAACAGGCCCGCAGTGGCAGCTGACGCAGCCTGTTGTCCGTGGCCAGGTACAGCGAGTGCAGCCGCGAGGAGAGGGCCAGCGCGCGCACCGGTTCGTCGCCCGTCGACCGCCACCGTCCGCCCACACCACTATAAACTAGGACAATATATATGAAGAGTACCAACCGATGTGAACAGGCCCGCAGTGGCAGCTGACGCAGCCTGTTGTCTGTGGCCAGGTACAGCGAGTGCAGCCGTGAGGAGAGCGCCAGTGCGCGCACCGGTTCGTCGCCCGCCGCACGCCACACGTCGGCCACACGAGAGCCGCCTCCTGCCCACTGCACTATCTTGTACACCGAACCCTCACCTGGGTAAACGAATTTATCAATCAATTAATGATCATATCAAATTCTTCATGAATCGTAACACTATTTCGCAGCACACGTTTTACTAATGTAAAGATGCAAAGAGTTTGTTTTTAAATGCCGTAAATTAATAATCTGCTTTAAGTTTCGCAAAGTACAATTCATCTTATCTTATTATTTTTCGTGTAAATTCGTAGTGACTCATCATTTGGTGTAACGAAACTACTTTTAAATGAACCTGGCTATATGCAAATTAGATCCAATTCCCACTTCGCGGGAGAGCAAAAATGTCGAGTGCCCTATTAGCTTAACTGTTGGATGATACCTATATTGTCCATGTTGATTTAAGCTTAAAATACATAAGTACGTAATATACTGTAAATTTGATGTAACCTACAAAGAAATTATGTAGCAAACTACAAAGTCACTAAGGTCACCCAGGAACCAGCCAGCATGTCAAAGTATTGAGAACCAGGTAGCTTACGATGGTTCCGTTTTACCGTCTATCGTGCTACCTACGCGTAGCTTTCACACTCGCATATTGGTCAGAACGTGACGGAAACGATGACAAACGACAAGCGACCATATGACAAGCCGAACC
>JALPQI010018065.1:0-27779 GCA_025490895.1 Thaumatotibia leucotreta
TTGCATGCCACTTGAAATGGTATTTATAAGCATCTTGGTTATGAATCTTCTATTTGTTGCTGCACAGGACTCCGGATATTGCGATACTTCCTCAAAAAATTGCGATCTCAATGTTGACAAACAAAAACTCATATTCTACGATGTGAATCCACCAGAAGGTTTCAATTTACGTAGAGATGTCTATATGAGGTTCGCAATAATGCTTTCTGAAGCTCAGCAGCTTGGTAGACGAAAGGAATGGCAGTTAGTTCTGCCTCCTTGGTATCATTTGTATCATTGGAAAACCTCTCGCAAACCGACACCATGGGGCCATTTTTTCGACTTAAACTCTCTTAAATCGTATGCTCCTGTAACCGAAATGTATGAGGTATTGAGTGCAACACCTAAACTTACCATTGACAGATTATATGTACTTGAAAACTTCGAGGATGCTTTTGAAGGAGGTTATTTTAAAGAGAAATGGGAAATAAGTAAGAATAATTGTCATTACGAAGGTTTTTGGGGCTACAACAACATAACTGTTAAAGAGAAAGTGTGTATTAAATTTCAAGGGAAAATTACTAAACTCTGGGAGATTGTCCAACTCCATCCACAAAGGATACTAAAATAATGTTTTCGCATGGAGAAATACCACTACATGACTCTTATGGCACTAAAAGTTTCTGGGATTGTAGACGGAGCATGAAATTCAACAACAAACTTGCACAAATCGCATTTAAGTACATTGCGGATAAATTGAATTGTGAGACTACAAAATGTTCTTCATATTTAAGCATACATTGGAGACGAAAAGACTTTGTTTATGGGAGAAAAGACTTTGTCCCATCTATAAAGGGTACAGCAAAGCAAATTGACAAAGCAATAAAAAACAACAATTTAGACATAGAAAAAATATTTATAGCAACAGATGCATCAAAATCAGAAATAGAAAAACTGGAAGAACAATTGAAAGTGCTAAATTATAAGCCTTATCTTTACATGCCAACTAGAACAGATATAGAACAACATGGAGATGGTGGGATAGCAATTATAGAACAAATCATATGTTCCCATAGTTTATATTTCATAGGGACTCATGAAAGTACTTTTACTTTCCGTATCCAAGAAGAACGAGAGATCTTAGGATTTGACAGTAAAACTACATTTAATCGGTTTTGTCCTGACAAGGGAAAATGTGAAAAACCTTCAAAGTGGACTATAGTACACTAATGGCACATTTTTGTAACTTTTTTTAGCAGCAAAGACGGGATGTGATTTAACATAAGAAAAATTTTATATGCATAATGAAAAGATTATAAAAGTAATATTTTCAAAAGTATGTACAATGTACACCTTAGATAATACTTTGCTCCTCATTTTATTTTTACAATGTTTTTATTGATTTGTGAACCATTTGTGAACTTTTATTTTTAAGTGCCATATTAGCATAATAAAATTGTTTCTACCTGTTTAAGAGTACAGTTAACGTTAAAGTCATTACGATTTAAGTGCCAAAAATATATATTTGGCACCTAAACCGTAACAATATCTTTGACAATGTACATAAATAAGTAATGTTTTGTAATAAAATAAATACTAATGTATGTTATACAAAAAGAAAGATAAAGTCATTCTTAATCCAAAAATGTGCTTAATTAATTGCTGAACCCATTACCATTTTTATATTCCCGACAACAGATTATTTCATGGACCTTAAAATACTAACCTGGAGAAACGTAGTGAGGGACATAGACACAAAAAAAACCGTGAATGGTAGTCACGACCCTCAGTAATGATGACTGAGAAGAAGAAAATAATTATGATAAAGTAATATAACTTATAATAAAAATCGTAATTAATTAAAAATAGGTAGGCTAAGTAGGAACTTCCTCCCGCGGACGGTCCGTCTGTGGAATGAGCTCCCTGCCGAGGTTTTCCCGTTGGACTACAGTATGGGGTTCTTCAAAAGAGGAGTGTACAAGTTCTTATTGGGTCGGCAACGCGCATGTGACACCCCTGGGGTTGCAAGCGCCCATAGGCTACGGTGACTGCTTTCCATCAGGCGGGCCGTATGCTTGTTTGCCACCGACGTGGTATAAAAAAAAAAAAAAAAAGGTAAGTTAGATTTAATCTATGTAAATAAATTGTAGTTTTGAAAATAAATATATATACAAAAAAAATGACAAAATGTTATCTCATTATATCAGTTTTTTTAGAGACATCTAGTTACATAAATTGTAGTTTAGAAAATAAGTATGTGGAAAAAAGACATCTAGTGAGAAAATTAAATAAAAGTTTTGTATTCTTTTCTAGTACTGCTATCCGACGCTAGATGGCTGTTATAGAAGTACTAGTATTCAGCAATAGAGAGCGCTGCAAAACCATGACGAAATGTTAGGTTGGTGCTAATTTTATCATTGTTTATAGTTTTGGTTAGGTAAGTTACCTTCAAATATAAGCTTTATGACAATGAAATACGGTGTAAACCAAACAAATTATGTAAAATAACCCATTTAGCTTTGTCAGTCAATAACAGAGCAGAGAAAATTGCGAGGAAGTTGCAGATTTTTCTGAGGCTACATTTTAATCAGTTTGTTTGGAAATAGTAAAGAGAATCATACAGAATCGGTTTATTTAAAAACCACCGTGTTATGGCCAATAATGCAACTGATTTCACTAAGAACGGTACGTAAAACTAGTTATTTGCAGAAATGTATACGAGTTATTATTAGTAAACATAACCTTGTTGGAACGGCATCAGATAAATTTCGGCGCCGTTCTTGCGGAAAAGCCTTACTTTTAGATATAAAATCTGTTATCTAGGTTTGAAAAGACATTTCTAAGTAATTATATTTGTTAGGTTGCTTATATTCTTTCATCAAATTCACGTTACATGTATGCCGCGTAAAGGACCTTATTTTGTATTCAATGATTTCAATGTTTCATATCTTTAAGGATGAAATGCTGCATTGTATTCTAATTATATTGCTAATTTATCAAACATCATGGTGCTTGCGGTCCGTTATCGAAAATGTAATTGAAAGGAGACTTTTATCGCACAGTCTATTGATGTGCGCAAAGTTTTACGTATTTTTAGAAGCGCTTTATGTTTCTGACAGTGTTCTTTTTCTTTCATTACCCGTTTTCTATAAACGATGGTTGTTTAGTTTATTCTGTTGAATCAATTAATTTGTTGCATTAAATACTTAGAAATAAAGGAAATATTTACAAATTCAAAGGTATAGTAATAATAATATACATGAACTTTGTGACCAACTAATATGTAGGCTTAGGACTTTTCATAGCATATCGTGGTTCTAAAATCCTTGGAGCCGCTATGTGAAAATTTTTCGAAGTCAAAGTCAAAGTATATTGTAATATTCCATTCACTTTCTATAATGATTTATACCTACTGTCACATCGTTACTGAGTTAATTTTAATCGAACATAATTAATTTTACAAATCGAACTTGATTTCATAAAAAGTGCATACGAATTTAGTTTTAGCAGAAACCATAAAAAACTAGACAATTAGGTTCAAGATAAACTAGAAAAAGCCTCCTAGATCGGAAATAGCGATGAAAATGGCGAAAGTATCATGTTGTTTTTCTCGAAAGGTTCGAATCTTTCGTATAAATTACATGTAACTTCCGAACACTCAGCCGCATCAGTCAACGTTTAAAAAAAAGTGTTTTTTTTTCGAGAATTTTTGGAGATTCCATCTTTAACAGGAAGCTATGCACCTTCTTCTCCTTACTTTAGAGTTGAAATGAGATACTAGTCCGATCATAAGCCAAGAAGGTTTTTCTATTGGGTGTATTGGAAAAAAATAGTGCAAGTTTGACTTTACGTTTCTTATCTTATCTTATCTTATTTGCGGGGCCCTTACGGATACACTTCGACCCATTGGGATCTTTTGTGTAATTGCCCCCTGTTTCGCCTACCCCAGGGATTGTTCTATCAACTCAATATGTTTGAGGATGCACCCTAGCGGTAGCGTTTTGACCTCCTTCGGTTCCAGATAGCCGGTTCCGAAGTCTTTCATCCTTTGTCTGGCGAGGGCATGACATTCGCACATCAAGTGTTTCATTGTCTCCTCTTCCTCGCCACACATTCTACAGTCTATGCTGTCAGAAAGACCCATTTTGGCCAAGAGAGTTTTGACCCCAAAGTGTCCCGTAAACACCCCCGTTATGAGTTTGAGTTGTCTTTTGCTATATTTCCAAAGCTTTTTGCTCCAGCCCGAGTCTACTTCGTGCATAAAGAGCTTTGAATGCCTGAGCCCCGTTAGATTGTTCCACTCTTCCTGGTGCTTCCATCTAACTCGCTCTTTCATGGCTGTTTTAATAGTTCCTTGTGAGAGTCCTACAAATGGTTCTGGTCCTACAAAGTTGTTTGTAGAACCCCCTCTTGCAAGCTCATCTGCATTTTCATTGCCAAGGAAGCCCTCGTGCCCTGGGATCCATACCAGTTGCACTTTGTTTCGCCTTCCAAGTTTGTTCAGAGCTTGGATGCCGTTGAATACTAGTCTAGAGTCTACTTTAGGCGCCGTAAGGGCCTTCAGTGCTGCTTGACTGTCGCTTAATATATAGATATTCATACCTTGGGTCTGTCTATCTATAATCTCCTGTGCACAGGCAATAATCGCATAGGTTTCCGCTTGGAATACAGTCGCATAGTTGCCCATACTTACACTACCACGGTAGTCGTTTGCATAAATGCCTGCGCCCGTACCGGATCCAGTCTTGGATCCGTCAGTGTACCAGATAAGGTCGTTCCCATCAGAGATTGGTGGCTGTAGACCCCCCGCCCATTCGGCTCTATTATGAATTTTAGTTTTAAAATTCTTTTGGAAAACAAATTTGGGCAGCATTTTATCACTACCCATACTTGTTAACTTATCCATGTAACTGTCTAGTTCCATGTTTGTATGTTTGGTCTTTGGCATGCTATCACTCCATAGACCCAAGATCTTGAGTCTTTGCAGGGACTTGCGTGCCTCCGACTGTATAACCAGGTGTAGCGGCGGTAGGTCCAACAGTACCTCTAACGCCGCCGTTGGCGTCGTTCTAAACGCGCCTGTGATTGCCATGCACGCTACTCTTTGTAATTTATTCAGAGCATCCTTGCATGTACCCTTTGCAGTTCTTGGCCACCATGCCAGACTACCGTACAGAATGATAGGTCTCACCATCATAGTGTAGATCCACCTCAGTACTTTAGGGTTTAAGCCCCATGTTTTGCCATATGCTGACCTACACATACCAAACACTCTCAGTGCTTTGGTTATGAGGAGGTCTACGTGCTTTTTCCAGTTCAGTTCTCTATCAAGTGTCATACCTAAGTATTTCACTTCGCTGGACATATCTAGTACCCTGCCATAGAGCTTTAGTTGCTTCATGTTAGCGAGGGTCTTTTTCCTGGTAAAGGGTATTACCACAGTTTTCGCCGGATTAATGGAGAGTTGGCGACTATTACACCAGTGTTCCACTAGCTTCAGCGCTCCATTCATGATTTCCGATACAGTGCTTGGGAATTTCCCGGTGACCAGTATCACTAAATCATCCGCGTATCCTACTGTGTACAGAGGACCTTTATTTAGCTCCTCCAGTAGTGAATTCACTACTAGACTCCACAGGGTTGGTGATAGTACACCCCCCTGTGGGCATCCTTTTGTTGCCGTGGCTAATATTTCGTCTCCCATGAGGGAGGATTTTATTAGTCGACTATTCAGCATATTACCGATCCACCTGCACAGAGTCGGTTCTATGCCATGTTCCAAGGCAGCATTATTGATCGCTTGATACGTGGTACGGTCAAATGCGCCTTCCACATCTATGAACACGGCTAGACATATTTCTCTGTTTTCTATAGCCTGTTCCGCTCTAGTAGTCACCAAATGCAGTGCGGTTTCAGTGGACTTGCCTGGTTGATAAGCGCACTGTAGTTGGTGCAGAGGATGCCTTCTTAGTGGTCCATCCCTTATATGTCTGTCTACCAGTTTTTCCATAGTTTTGAGGAAAAATGACGAGAGACTTATCGGCCTATATGATTTAGCTTCGGTGTAATCTGCCTTGCCAGGCTTTGGCAGGTAGGTTACCTTAACCATTCTCCATATACGTGGTACATGGCCGAAGGCTAAACAGGCTCTGTACAACCTGCTCAAGTGCGGTATGATTGTACTTGCACCCTCTTGTAGTAGAATGGGGTAGATCCCATCTGGCCCCGGGGCTTTATATGGCTGAAACGTTGACAGCGCCCACTTCAACTTGTTGTGATCTACTACCTTTTTAGACGTGTCCCAATTATGTCTAGTCGTGTTTATGGATTGCTCCAACACACTTATTGGTTCATTGTCCACAGGGCCCTGGTGAATAATGGACCCCGGAAAATGCGTTTTACACATGATTTCCAGGGTTTCCAGTCCCGTTTCTGTCATACTTCCGTTACTCCCTCTGATGGAAGTAAGCGGGACTGACTTGGTAGCTGCAAGTGCTTTTGTGAGTCTCATACCTTCTGGTATTGACCCAATCTGATCGCAGTGATTTCTCCATGCGGTCCTTTTAGCTTTCCTTACAGCCTTGTTATATTCTGTAAGTTTTCGCGCGTAAAGCTCAAAGTTTTTGTTCCTTTTAGCATCATTAAAGACAGCCCTAGTTTCTTTCCTGAGTTTTTCTAAATTGGAGTTCCACCACGGCGTCTTCTTTGCCAGGGTTATTTTTTCCGGGCAATTATTAATCCATGCTGTGTGGACAGCTTGGACTTTACGTTTACTCCTAAGCTATTCGGCTGAGTGGCATCAAGTAAATTTATATTGAAAGCTTGTTTTTTTTATCACGTACATCACACATCTGCAGGTTAGTGAGAATACATTTTTGTTTTTTTTTTGTGACATCCTTTCAACTCACCAAAAAATAGTCCGGTCTTATCCGGGTGTACCTTATACGTAGTATAAACAGTATAATGAAATAGGTATATAAGTTGACAGTGCATTTTATAATAGTAGTGGTTTACGTGTAAAATACTTTTTTTGCATTATTTTATTGAATTATGATACTCCGAATGTATTGGCTCTAGTACAAACACGATAGGTACTTTTCATTTTGCTCAGACTAAATCTCAATATCAGTCGACTAAACAGTTTAAATTATGATGAAATACTTATAAATTGGAATCATTAATCTATGCTCTATGTGATATCAACGTGAAGTGAAATCTATTTACTTCAAAGGTAACGTCAGTTTTGTTTCTTGTTCGGAAGTTACATGTAATCTATACGAAAACAACATGATACTTTCGCCATTGTCATCGCTATTTAAGACTTTTTCTAGTTTGTTTTGAACACTAATTGTCTAGTTTTTTATGGTTTCTGTTCTGATATAAGTAGGTAACTAATTTAGTATGTAATTTTTATGAAATCAAGTACGTTTTATAAAATTAATTACGTTCGATTAAAATTAATTCAGTAACGATGTGAAAGTACGTATAAATCATTATATTTAATATTACAATATACTTTGACTTTGACTTCGAAAATTTTACACATAGCGGCTCCAAGGATTTTAGAACCACGATATGCTATGAAAAGTCCTAAGCCTAATTAGTCACTGATTCTACATGTATTTTTTTAAATAATTCTATAATTTCGAGCATCTCCGACAACTGAGGTGGCTGTGACAGCTTGAAGCAGTCATGCTCATGCCCATGTGGTGTCCATACTCATTCCCTTCAAGACATTACAAACTTCACTTAACTATGAATTTTTATCCGGCCAGTTGTGCCAAATGGTTCACAATTTATGTGAGACTAATCTAAAATAGGTCTGGAAGCAGCAACATGTCAGTATAAAAAAATATGTTGCTATTGTAACTGAAAAAAATGATCACCAAAACTAGATTTTGTACTAAAGTAGTGGAGAGAACTTAAACTTTTGACTGGTACTTTATTTATTTTACAGCTAATTTAAGACTAGTATCTTTATTGCTATATCTAAATAAAATAAATGTTAACATAATTCTCTCTTTTCAGATAATTTTGACAATTGGGTAAGTGAATTTGCTTTAAAAAAACCTTAATTAGAGAAGTTATGTTTTTCATTAATACAATATTATGTTTAATTTTTAGACAACTGTCTATCTATCCATCAACAACATCAGCTCCTTTTGCCCCTTTTGCATCTGATCATAGGGTTCCCTGAAAGCCTTCCATCTTCTTTGGTCATTTGCTATGTTCATTTGCTAAACCTCCAGCGTATAAGGTGGGGTATAACAGACCCCAAATGTGCGGAAATGTCATATAAATATTTTTCACCTCGTATGCGGAGTGTTAGTATTGAAATAATGCGCTTCAATCCAAACATAAATAAAATTATTTTTAAATTGTATTCTACAGTATTTGAATAGAAAGTAATTTAGCAATTTATCTGTTTATGATGATTATTTTGATGATGTGGTGTCATTGCTATAAATACCTTTTGCATAGAGTCAGACACCATACAGGTGCAATTTTTCCAGGGAAATGTTATACTGCTATAACTGCTACTGTGATGCAAATATCTTATTAAATAAATTAAACATTTTTTATTAAATACTTTTCTACAAATTTTAGTAGTAGTAGGAGTAAAACACATTATTGTACAGGAAAAAAAATCATAACATGATGAATAATAACCAATGCTCGGCGGGGGTGAGCTGCTTTACTAAATGACATGTATCACGTGACATTTAGTATGAAAACAGCTCACCCCCACCAAGCGTTGATAATAACTCTTAAAATAAGTACAAATGCAATCTCATCCCTTTTTAATGTGGTTTGAGTGGTCCTTTATGGGAAAAGCGCCCTCTATTTCTCTATAATTATATTACTACAGCAAACTACTAACTTGATTAGTGGGTGACGCACTATGAAAATCAGAAAAATCTATGTTTTGTTACTTATAAACAGTGATCGGCACGACCCGTGTCGCACCGCGGGATTGCGAGCAGAAATCTTAATATGGACATGATTAGATTATAACATAAGTCCGTGATTTTGTTAAATACAATAAATTTATAGTATGAAATATATTTGAAAATATACGATAAAATGTTAAATAAGCTTATAAAATGTATAATTAATTATTAAATAAAATATTGAGATATTTCGAACGTTGAATATTTCAATTTAACAGGTTGTGAAATATTTAGCAGCGGCTCGTAATTTTGCACTCATTCAAAATACGTAAGTACCTATGTATTAAAACGGTGTAACCATTTCAAGTGAAACTAAACCCTTCGACCGACTACCTGGCTTATCGAAGGTCATTTGCGAATCTTCTATTGTTTGTTTAAACTGGTGCGGTGCAACAAAGACGGCTAATTGAAATGCCTAAATAAAGAGTTAATGCCATCCTTTTCTAGTTTACTGATAAGGATTGCAACTATTTTCTCATAGCAAATATGTTTACTTATGTTCCTCGGTTCATTAATGGATAAAAATTATGATCATTTTGCTATGTGATTCTGATTATATACCTATTTTGAATTTGATGTCGTTTTATTTAATGGTAAAAATCACTCATCTTCACCCACTGTAAGTAAGTAATTGTGGAATACCTTTATTTACTACAATCGGAAATACTGACTTCCTAAAAGGACCCAAATCTCGGGGCATATCCATATTAACATAATGATTGAGGTCATTGACACCGTGCGACACGGGTCGTGCCGATCACTGCTTATAAAACTGTGATGTTAATCAACAATTGAAAAGACAATTGACCCAAAAGCATAATTTCAACAAATAATAAATAAATATCTTGGGACATCTTACACAAATCGACCTAGTCCCACAGTACATACAGATGAATTAAGATAATGCCCTTGTGGCAATCTTTGGGGGAGGCCTATGTTCACCAGTGGACATCTTCCAGCTGATATGATGACGATGCCCTCACCAGGATTTGAACCTAAAACATCCAGCTTCGTAGGCGAGGCATGGTCACTTATCTTATTGGTGGGGCCCTTATGGATACACTTCGACCCATTGGGATCTTTTGTGTAATTGCCCCCCTTTTCGCCAAGGCATGGTCACTACCAAGTAGGCTATGGAGGCTGATATGTCCCAAAACATTAAAATCTTTATTCTCCACCTTTATTTCAACTATTTTTCTGTATGCAGCTAACATCTAGTGGAGACATAAGTTCCACATCCGACTTCGTGATGCCGGTGGAAGAGAGCATTGGACAGAAAAGACCATACCCTGGTCTTCGGTGTGAGTATTGTTAATTTAACTGCCATTTTGTATATATTTTGTTCTTATTACTTTTTTTATACAACCATACGTGTTTTTTGGACACTGTTTGACAAATAAAAATAAAAGTTAATAATTGTTTGTCTATTTTGCTCTTATGAACACATTGTTAAGGCCGAAAGGGACAATTATTAGCGGCTTGTTAAGTTAACAAACGCTTATGAATAAGGGGGTAAGGGAGCGTACAAGTATTACGTAACGCAACTTTTGAAGATTTTTGACATTAGTGAAATTTACTTTAGTATACCGTTTGTCAGTAAAAAACAAATAAATGTAAACAAGTATGGCTAACTTTCCATAGCATTTGACGTCTTTGACACACGTTCGCAGATATAGGTATTTTTACATTAATAATATTTACTATAGATACCTACTAATTTCGACAAAACATTAATAATTGACTTATTGGAATACTTTAGCTAAGGAAAATATGAATATTGTTACGTTCGTGGGGTGGGTTTTCTATAGAAAATGTATAAATAAGCCACTAATTAAAACTGAGACTTTAATTACTAATTAAAAGAACAAACACCAAACTAAAACAGTAATCACACACTTAACACGTCACACTGATTCACTCTCAAACTCGCAGTCGATTCGCAGTTTTCGCTCTTGATGTTATCTCCTCGCTGTCTCAATTGAAACTACTGCTTCGGCCGGGTCATACTGGGCTTTTATACTAGCCACTCAAATCTACAAAGTACGAGATAATTCGATTCCAGAAAGTTCCCGAGTCAGGTCGGTCGGTAGGGCCCGTGCGCGAACATGCTAGGGTATCGCTGTCTCTTTCTACAGGTTTCTCTTTCACACTCGTCGAGAATGTTCTCTCTATAGCTGTCTCGTTCACATCCTTCCAGAACATTCTCTCGTGCTGTCTCTGTCTAATAGTGCTTTCTCTTTCACTCCTATGGGAAATTTAGCTATATACCGATTTGTACTTGAGAGGCCCAAAAGGGGTCCTGAAAACGCCTGAAAACGGGTTTTCAGGTTATTGCGCCATCGGATAGAGGGTATCCTGAAACGGCCTGAAAACATGTTTCAGGCGCCTGAAAACGACGGTATCTGGGGTGAATATTTGATTTTGTAGTATGTGAAAGAGGACCTTCTGAAACGGCCTGAAAACGCATTTCAGCCTGCTGAAAACGCTTCTAACGTGTCTAAAATCATATTTGTAGTTTTTAACATGCCACCGGCGTAACAATATTATTGAAAAATCTGTATGTAATTTTATTGCCTATGTTTGGGTGTGTATGTATATTTTATGGGTGCAAGTTTTGTGAAAATTTTGCACCCGAAGTCCCAATCACTAGTGATTATGAGATGCAAGTTTTTAGGTCTGTTTACTTTTTTTTTTCTGCCAAATGGTACACACAGTATAACGTCATATGCGATTTAACACGTTCGACGCCGGTGACACGCATATGTGACCGAAAAAACTGTACTCCTCCAGTGACACACATACGTAATCAAAGTAATATTATTCTTATACCGCTAGCATTAATCAAGTTCTCACTCCTATGCCAGTGGCATAGAAATACGAACGTTTTTGACACAAGTGCTGTGCCTCCAGCATAGTAGTACAATCTTTTCGGTCACACATGCGTGTCACTGGCATTGGAATTCTATCAGATAATTTCGATCGGTTGAATAAGCACTTAGTGAAACAGTACCGGAGGCGAACGTGTTAACAGTAATATAAAGTTTTCTTCGGTTACCGCGAGGATTACACATGAAATATAACTATGAAAACTGATAAACTCGCGTATATGAACTAATTTTAACTTCATTCCGGCATTCATTCCTTTTTGTAATGAATAACTAGCTTAATTTGCAAATTTAGTATGTACATGGATGTACATACTAAATTTGCAAATTAAGCTTAAAATGTATTGTCTGTGGTTTAGTATATTTTTCTTTGGTGGGTAGTTTTGTACTTTCTTATTTTGATGGAGGTAGATCTATCAAATTTCCTCCATTGTCACGAACCCTATAAAGTGTTCGAAACGTCGGAATGAAGTTAAAATTAGTTAATTTACGTGAGTTTATCCGTTTTCATACTTATATTTCATGAGTATTATAAAGAGCATTTTCCTCCCGTTAACGTTTCCGTCCACAGTACCCCCTCCTCACCGCTCCCATTCCCGCTTCCGGTGGAACCTACACCGGCTCTACTCCTATCTCAGATATCAGGAAGGTAATCATTACTATAGTAGTCAAAGAGAAGCTAAACTATGCTCAGCTATACTATATCTGGGTGAATCAACTTTTTTTTGTCTGTTATTTCCATGGTTACGGTCGCCTGAGTCACGCTGGTTTTATGCAAAATTATGCTACTTAATGTATGCAAACATGATTAAAGTCCATGTTTGTAGATGGCGATGGCCCATCAAGGAAAGGGTTCATTAACAACAGAAAAATGCATGTTTGCATAGTTTACGTTTCATAATTATGCGTAAAACCAGCGTGACTCAAGCGACCGTAACCGTGGTAATAACAGACAGAAAAAAGTTGATTCGCCCACCTATACCCGTCTTAAAAAAAACGTGAGAATTTAATCATTAAACCCGTATTAAACGCTGGACAACAAGACTAGCTAATATCCCGTTGACGGCTACTTATTAATCCTAGCCGTGATTGCAGGCGACTAAATCGAATTAAATCTTAAACAATTTTTAGTTTGAATAACGAAAAAAATTGTCGTACGTGGTCTAATGCGGGCTTTATACTTAGTTCAATTAATATACCAAAAAGAGGGTAATCATTTTCCACTTTTCCCTACCTACCCTACATTTTATGTCATTCAAAATATCCTTGTATAACGGACAAGGTATATTTTAGTATTTATGACTAAAGTGAATTTTTATTATTATTTAATAATATAATGATTGTTAATATTCAAAAATAATCCGTGCATACAATTGTGCTAATAACTAACTCAAGTTTAGATTATATTTTTGCGAAAATATTGTGTTTGTTGGAACTGGGCGTGTCTTTATTTTGAACAAAATTCTTCGAGTTACGATTTTAAATTTGTGTTAGTGATACATTGTGTATAATAAACCAAAGCCTGTGTTTTAAGTTTATATCTCATCAAGGCCAATAATTATGGAAATAGACGATTTAGAAGTATTGTATCCCCTAGACAGAATAGATGGTATGTTTTATTAGGGTCATTTTTATATTTGAATTGTCCACAGAAAAAACATGACCAGTGCTTAAAAAAATCTCTTATTTTAAAAGTAAGGTGTTCTATTAAAAATAAGGTGGTTTTTCCTTCTGTAATTTGAATTGACTAGACATATGCGGTGTTTCCGGACCGATACGACCTTCAAACCTTCAAAAGAGCGTACTCCCACCTTAAAGGCCGGCAACGCATTTGCGACGCCTCTGGTGTTGCGGATGTCCATGGGCGACGTTAATCGCTTTCCATCAGGCGATTCGTCTGTTCGTTTGCCACCTATAGCATAAAAAAAAAAAAACATATTCTTTCCGTGGACCCTTCATTTGGTTGTTTTACTAAAGACTGTCCTATTTTATAAATGTGCTAAATATTTCTGAGTGTTTTCCAAAAATAAACGAATATAGGCGTATTTTTATCTCGTTATCGTTTTTTAAATATTTTCAAATTTGGACTTTTTTACATTTTTTCTACTCAGAATCACGAGCTCTTTCGATCCCGATAGAAATAAAAAAGTGTGCCAAAAACAAAAAATCGATTAAGTTTCTCAGTGGAAACCAAAAAATGTATGGAATTCTCGGGACACTTTTTTCTGCTAATGAGGATCGAAAGAGCTCGCGATTATGAGTAGAAAAAATAGGAAAATATCCAAATTTGGACAATTTAAAAAAACTACAACAAAATAAAAATTCGCCCAAAAGGGCTATTTTTTTAAGTTATCCCCGCCCCTTTTTTTGTATTTGAATCATTTAATTAATACGGATTATGATATCCACTCAGAATCGCAAGCTCTTTCGGTTCATAAAGGAGATAATCACCAAATTAAACTTTAAAAAAACCTACTTCAACCGATTCCAAGATCCTCGATTTGTTTGCATCATTGGTTTCAAACCGTACTTTCTGAATACAAATTCTTGTAAATGAATGAAAATCACCAAAAGCGCCATACATGTACCTATAACATTCTCCAAGATCCCATCATCAGACCCAAACTTGGTGCCAACGGGACCATCTCGAGGTTATACACGTTCGGACACAAAAAAAAATATTATCGGTTCACGATTCTCGGAGATATCGGCTAACATACATACAACAACAAAAAAATCAGTCTAATTGAGAACCTCCTTTTTTCCTCCTTTTTTTGAAGTCGGTTAAAAATGGTTATCCCATGGTTTATGTTTCATTCAGTTTCTATTTTTTCATATGTTTTGTATGATGATATCGGAATGGATAGTTGTAAAATGTATGTAAATTTTGGGTCAACATTTTTGTCCTATTGGTATCGAAAAAGCTGACGATTCTGACTAGAAATCGTATAAAAAATACCTTTATCAAACATGCAATGAAATATTGTCTTTACGTTCCTTAAAATAGACTCGGAAGTATCGCTTTTAGGGCGCAGTAAGTCACTGGGATGGAAATGGAATTTCATAACACTTTTCAGGCCTAGGCCTGCAAAGTAACTTTTTTTTTCAATTTTGACAACATCGTCATAATTTTTTTGTATTTCTTTGTATGTTTGAGAAAACGTGGCGTGAAAAGGGATTTCCGGCCTCTGATGTAATGTACTAATGTTACAAAAAAGTGGGGGACAAAGGATTCTTATAGGGTTACTAATTTAGGAGGCTTATATTTAATACCGTTTACCGTGAATAGATGGCGCCCCGCCGGCCAAACGCGCGCCCACCATACGGCTGGAGGCTGGCTTCCAATGGAATCTACAGGTATTTCAATTTAAATACAAGTTTTACAATTAACACTTTCGACACCGGTGACACAGCGCCTGTGATCAAAAAATTCTGACTCCTATGCTACTGACACACATACATGATCAAAATAACCGTACTCCAGTGCCACTAGCATACATCAAGTTCGTACTCCTGGCATCGAAATACGACATTTTTGACACAAGTGTTGTGTCGCCGGCATAGGAGTACAATCATTTCGGTCACACTTGCGTGTCACTGGCATAGGAGTTCTAATAAGAAAATTTCGGTCGGTGTAGTATTAGGATTTAGTGAAACAGTACCTGAGGCGAACGTGTTAATTATTAGCTTCGATAGCCTAGAATCAGACCTATGATTGTTTACCACATACACAAAAAATATCGTTATATTTATGCCAGTCACACGCATGTGTAACCGAAAAGATTACTCCTATGCCGGCGACACAGCACTTGTGTCAAAAATATTCCTATTTATATGCCACTGGCATAGGAGTAAGAACTGAGCACCTAGTGGAACAGTCAGTATTGAAGTTAAAACATAAATTTAATTACAGGCCCTCGCCCAAGCAGCGAACGCGGTGGAGACTGGCGGAAAGTCGCCGGTGTCAGCCCTGAACGAGTTAGGCGTCAAGGTCGCTTATAGCGTGCTCCGACAGGGGGGCCCTGCGCACTGTCCCAGCTTTACTGTCGCTGTGACGGTAAGTGAGACTGCTATGACATGACAGTGACAGCCCTGAGTTAGTCAAGGTCGCTTATAGCGTGCTCCGACAGCCCTGCGCACTGTCCCAGCTTTACTGTCGCCGTTACTGTGAGTGAGACTGCTATGACATGACAGTGACAGCCCTGAGTTAGTCAAGGTCGCTTATAGCGTGCTCCGACAGCCCTGCGCAATGTCCCAGCTTTACTGTCGCCGTTACTGTGAGTGAGACTGCTATGACATGACAGTGACAGCCCTGAGTTAGTCAAGGTCGCTTATAGCGTGCTCCGACAGCCCTGCACACTGTCCCAGCTTTACTGTCGCCGTTACTGTGAGTGAGACTGCTATGACATGACAGTGACAGCCCTGAGTTAGTCAAGGTCGCTTATAGCGTGCTCCGACAGCCCTGCACACTGTCCCAGCTTTACTGTCGCCGTTACTGTGAGTGAGACTGCTATGGCATGACAGTGACAGCCCTGAGTTAGTCAAGGTCGCTTATAGCGTGCTCCGACAGCCCTGCACACTGTCCCAGCTTTACTGTCGCCGTTACTGTGAGTGAGACTGCTATGACATGACAGTGACAGCCCTGAGTTAGTCAAGGTCGCTTATAGCGTGCTCCGACAACCCTGCGCACTGTCCCAGCTTTACTGTCGCCGTTACTGTGAGTGAGACTGCTATGGCAGCTGTACTGTACGCCTCCTAAGTATGCAAGCTGTGAAATATTGTTTGTTGCTTTTGGTCTTATCAATATGTCTATAACACCGAAAGCGACAATCTATTGGGTCATGACCTATGACATTGGCGTTTTTGGTCATAGACTGTAGTTGGTTTCTAATTTCATTATATAAATAGTAACTTAGATATGTTTCTTGTTTTCAGCAGTGCACTGTGTAACAAAGGTTTTTTCACACTAATAATTGTTTTTTTTCCTGAAGTGGTATTCAAAAATAAGCTTTGGAAATAACTCTTGCTTGCCATATGCTCGCCCATAAATGTGTAATAGTAAATTGTTTTATGAAATAGAGATATACAAAACACGCCTTAGAGGTGTCTATTCCTGGCAAAATGTGTTTTATTTTTATTTTGACATTTAAAAAATACACACAAATTTCATTGCACGGAAAATAGGCTTTTCTCAAACTTGCTACGTAATGTTGATGTTACTTACTTTAAATTAAACCCGGAAATACTATGTATCCGGTGTCATGTGCTAAGATGATATGTAAAGTGATTTCATGTATTTATTTCACACCTAGGACTGCAAACAGACTGTCTTTTGTTTTGAAACGTCAAATTGTGACACTAGGTCTTGACATTCAGCCACAGAAAAAAAACCTTAAAACTAATGTCTATACCACCAGGTAAAATAATACCTCAAACAGATTTAAAAAAAGTTAGGCGCGAATGTTTTTTTTTAATGTTTTACGATACTGTACTATTGGTATATTTACAAATGAAATAGTACGGTTCGTTGAAATCAGTTCGTTTTATTTCATGGCAAGTTTGAGAAAAGCACTATACAAATCTCGGCGAGAAACAGGGTTACAGGCCGCGTATCCCTATCTGGCCTCAGTTCCAGTAACCCTTCGTTTCCCGTCCTCTATAGTAATGTTCTATTTCACAAAATTCTCTATACAAAACGCCGATTTCATATGTGACCTTAAAAAATGGCCGCCGTCATGAATTTCTTAATTTTTGATCCGCTCTTAGGTGGCAGACCTAACATTCGAAGGTTGGGGCCACAGTAAACGCGATGCGCGTGCGTCGGCCGCCCGCGCTTGCCTCGCTGCCTTGCTAGCTCGCGCGGGCAGGGTGCTACCTAAGGAGGAAGATGCGCAGGATTTCACTAGCGACGAGCCTAAACCTCCTGGTAAGTTGATGTATTAGGCAAAGTAAAAAACTTCTAATATTATTAAATTTATAATTGTTATAAAATCAATACGTTAATATATTGTTACAGCTTCGGATTTCCAATGTCTAGAACCGCAGGCAAAACAGCCAAAACCGGAGGAGATGGACGTAAAACCTGCCACTCCACCAGGTCAGTACTCAGTATCATAATGTAGTACATTATGTATTAAGGGTGGTAAAAAAGAAATTGTGAACAAGTGTGAAAGTAAAGCCCAAGCCGGACCCGGGTATAACGAAGAACAGCCCTTAAATCCCCCTTATACTTTCAGCTCCACCACCCCCCAGCGCAGCCACATCCCTATTCGGGGCCGCAGGGGCCACTACAGCAAACAAAAGCCCCATAAACTCGCTCTACGAGACCTGTCCAGGTCTCACCTTCCACTGCACCTTCGGAGACGGGTCCTCGCTCGAACAGCCTCAAGGTAACTAACTACCATACCCCGCAGCCACATCTAACATCATTTCTCATATAACCCTTGATAGCGCGATTCAGGATTATTACCAAAAGAACCAGCGCCATCTAGCCCCATAAACTCGCTCTACGAGACCTGTCCAGGTCTCACCTTCCTCTGTACCTTCGGAGACGGGTCCTCGCTCGAACAGCCTCAAGGTAACTAACTACCATACCCCGCAGCCACATCTAAATCATCACTCACAATTCTAAAAACCCTTGATAGCGCGATTCAGGATTATTACCAAACCCCGGACGACGGGTGCAAAAATGAACTTTTCACTAGTGCTTGATGAAATATCGACTATTCTATCGACATCCATATGAACAATTATTTATTTTGAAAGGCCATAGTCGGATTTTCATAGTAAGTCAGCCTTTAAATCAACCAGACTCTAGTATTTTTTTGTGAGTACCTCTTATGGTGAAGAATATTTCTGCTGAGTATCAACGTCCTATCGGTGACAGTTTTTGACTTATGATTTTTTTTAGTTTTTTCTTTAATGTGTTGTATCTCAGGATGTATAAAAGCGAATTGCTTCAAATTTTGAAATAATGTTCTTTATTAGATATGCATCGAATTTTAAAAAAATGAATATCGATTGTCGTATAAAAAAAAGAAAAAAAAAGACCAAAAAATTTTTCATATTTTTTTTTGTGTACCTATGAAGTAGTGACACCTCTATTTTCTTTTTCTAATTATAGACCATACATGGGCCTACTAGTTGCCTAAGTATTAAAATTTTCCAAGCGGTACTTCTTACCAAAAATCAGCAATATGTGTGGCCAAGTTCTGCATTCAATCGGTGTTTTTCAATGTAGTATACAAACTCTTCATTTATATTTGAGTTTTCTTATCAGGTTATCTTATTTAAGAGTAAATGCTAATGACAACTTAATGTCATCATGATGCAAGCTGTTTATTTCATTATTAATCGGCCGTTTATTATTTTAACTAGCGTAATTCGATATTATTTATGAGATATTCATTAAAAATAATATATTGCAGTTAAATATTATCGAGATACGCTAGTTGAAATGGTAAACGGCCGATTAATAATGAAATAAACAGCTTGCATCATGATGACATTAAGTTGTCATTAGCATTTACTCTTAAATAAGATAACCTGATAAGAAAACTCAAATATAAATGAAGAGTTTGTATACTACATTGAAAAACACCGATTGAATGCAGAACTTGACCACACATATTGCCGATTTTTGGTAAGAAGTACCGCTTGGAAAATTTTGATACTTAGGCAACTAGTAGGCCAATGTATGGTCTATAATTAGAAAAAGAAAATAGAGGTGTCACTACTTCATAGGTACACAAAAAAAATATGAAAAATTTTTTGGTCTTTTTTTTTCTTTTTTTTATACGACAATCGATATTCATTTTTTTAAATTCGATGCATATCTAAATAAAGAACATTATTTCAAAATTTGAAGCAATTCGCTTTTATACATCCTGAGATACAACACATTAAAGAAAAAACTAAAAAAAATCATAAGTCAAAAACTGTCACGGATAGGACGTTGATACTCAGCAGAAATATTCTTCACCATAAGAGGTACTCACAAAAAAAATACTAGTCTGGTTGATTTAAAGGCTGACTTACTATGAAAATCCGACTATGGCCTTTATAGATTATACTTATTATGTTTCCCTAGTAGTTCCACTTCTTTTCCAGATATCAAATGATATAAGATTTTTAAAATTGAAACCACCAACTTTTTTAGTCTACACATTCTGATATTTCTTGTGAATAATTTCGCCTTGAGGATGTAAAAGTTATCTTAAAAAGTGCACTTTGAACTTTTGAACGATATTCAAGCTGGTTTTTAGACTTTAATTTTGGTTTTGTAACTATTCTATGGTACTAGGTATTATTGACATATTATTGTTTGTCAATTTTAGATCGCAATGCCTATGATTACGTACGGTTGTATAAATTACTATTGATCAATACATTTCTAATTCATAAAATGTTGGTATGGATGTCGATAGAATAGTCGATATTTAACTAAGCACTAGTGGCAAGTGCATTTTTGCTCCCGTCATCCGGGGTTTGATTATTACCAAAAGGAACAACGCCATCTAGCCTCATAAACTCGCTCTACGAGACCTGTCCAGGTCTCACCTTCCACTGCACCTTCGGAGACGGGTCTTCACTTCTAGGGACGCCCAATTAGCTTAACTCTCACAAAAAAGTTAATTTCGATGTCAGCTTTGTAACGACAGTTAAGCATTAAATATTAACAAAAATATTTTTTTATCATTTAATCCAGAAAGAATACGCGTTTATGCAATATAAAAACATAAATAAAGTGGATATACGTAAATATTTCATGCTTAATTGTCGTTACGAAACTGACATCGATGTTCACTTTTTTGTGAGAGTTAAGCTAATTGGGTAATAAAGAAGTGAAAATGCCCTAATAACATATCGCGCGTGATAACTAAATACACGTGAGTTTAACCGTTCGATCAGATTTGTACGTGTTTCTCGCGAAATATTAAATTCAACTTGCAACTATGAAAAGATTTAAAATTCAGTTTTTTCTTATTAATTTTGTCCACAGCTCCTCTCCAGCTTAGCCACAGCATGCGATTCAAGGTCGTCTGCCAGATCAAGGACCAGACCTTCGAAGGATATGGTGAGTGGAATGTCATGTATAATACAAGTGCGAACATAAAATATCGAATTTCTAGTGTAATTGGAAGTTTATTGATTTTGTAACGGATTTATTACGACTAAAAAGCGGTCGTCAAACTGAAGATTTAGCTCTAAAACAGAGGCGTAAAGTCATTGGTTCTAAAGAAAAGTACTAGAAATTTGTTTATGTTAATAGGAATCGAGTTGGAATTGATTTTTTAATTTATTTTAGAGAACAATTATTCCTAAAGTAATGGTTTTAAGAATAAAATTCAAAAATATATAGAAAATTAAATCGCGAATTATTTTGACAGTACGTCGGACCTTACGCCTCAGTGTTGCTATCTCACTGCCCCATAGTGGCCGAAAAAGTATCAAAATACGCTCGTGTTCTGGGCAGAGTTGTTACTAACTTAGCTACGTATAGTTGAATTATCGAGAAGATGGAATTGCATTTGTAGTGGTGTTACTAAAGCAACACTTTTAAAGTGAACCTTGTGTCTTTACAATTAGGTTTACTATTAGTCGAATAATGCCAATACATGAGTCGATAAAACACACAATAGCACACAATACATTGTAAATACGCGATATCACTACATATCGTCGTTGAGATTGCCAATTCCGTTATGTGCACGATTTCAGGAACTGAAAAATCAATCCAAATGACATATGTTTACAGTCTTAATTTGAAATTTACACATAACAGAATTGGCAATCTCAACGACGATATGCAATTCCATCTTCTCGATAATTCAACTATACTCAGTTAACGTATATGTTTGTGTAGGGTCAAGCAAGAAGTTAGCAAAGCTAGCGGCAGCTCGCGCCGCTCTCGCGGTTCTCGACTCCGGCCGCAGCCCCGCCGCCGCCGAGCCCGGCTGTCTGCCGCAGCCGCGCGCCGACACCATCGGCAAGTGAGTGCCACACGGCTACCAGTTAGCGCAGCTAGCGGCAGTGAGTGCCACACGGCTACCAGTTAGCGCAGCTAGCGGCAGTGAGTGCCACACGGCTACCAGTTAGCGCAGCTAGCGGCAGTGAGTGCCACACGGCTACCAGTTAGCGCAGCTAGCGGCAGTGAGTGCCACACGGCTACCAGTTAGCGCAGCTAGCGGCAGTGAGTGCCACACGGCTACCAGTTAGCGCAGCTAGCGGCAGTGAGTGCCACACGGCTACCAGTTAGCGCAGCTAGCGGCAGTGAGTGCCACACGGCTACAAGTTAGCGCAGCTAGCGGCAGTGAGTGCCACACGGCTACCAGTTAGCGCAGCTAGCGGCAGTGAGTGCCACACGGCTACAAGTTAGCGCAGCTAGCGGCAGTGAGTGCCACACGGCTACAAGTTAGCGCAGCTAGCGGCAGTGAGTGCCACACGGCTACAAGTTAGCGCAGCTAGCGGCAGTGAGTGCCACACGGCTACCAGTTAGCGCAGCTAGCGGCAGTGAGTGCCACACGGCTACAAGTTAGCGCAGCTAGCGGCAGTGAGTGCCACACGGCTACAAGTTAGCGCAGCTAGCGGCAGTGAGTGCCGCACGGCTACAAGTTAGCGCAGCTAGCGGCAGTGAGTGCCACACGGCTACAAGTTAGCGCAGCTAGCGGCAGTGAGTGCCACACGGCTACAAGTTAGCGCAGCTAGCGGCAGTGAGTGCCACACGGCTACCAGTTAGCGCAGCTAGCGGCAGTGAGTGCCACACGGCTACCAGTTAGCGCAGCTAGCGGCAGTGAGTGCCACACGGCTACAAGTTAGCGCAGCTAGCGGCAGTGAGTGCCACACGGCTACCAGTTAGCGCAGCTAGCGGCAGTGAGTGCCACACGGCTACAAGTTAGCGCAGCTAGCGGCAGTGAGTGCCACACGGCTACCAGTTAGCGCAGCTAGCGGCAGTGAGTGCCACACGGCTACAAGTTAGCGCAGCTAGCGGCAGTGAGTGCCACACGGCTACAAGTTAGCGCAGCTAGCGGCAGTGAGTGCCGCACGGCTACAAGTTAGCGCAGCTAGCGGCAGTGAGTGCCACACGGCTACAAGTTAGCGCAGCTAGCGGCAGTGAGTGCCACACGGCTACAAGTTAGCGCAGCTAGCGGCAGTGAGTGCCACACGGCTACAAGTTAGCGCAGCTAGCGGCAGTGAGTGCCACACGGCTACAAGTTAGCGCAGCTAGCGGCAGTGAGTGCCACACGGCTACAAGTTAGCGCAGCTAGCGGCAGTGAGTGCCACACGGCTACAAGTTAGCGCAGCTAGCGGCAGTGAGTGCCACACGGCTACAAGTTAGCGCAGCTAGCGGCAGTGAGTGCCACACGGCTACAAGTTAGCGCAGCTAGCGGCAGTGAGTGCCACACGGCTACAAGTTAGCGCAGCTAGCGGCAGTGAGTGCCACACGGCTACAAGTTAGCGCAGCTAGCGGCAGTGAGTGCCACACGGCTACAAGTTAGCGCAGCTAGCGGCAGTGAGTGCCACACGGCTACAAGTTAGCGCAGCTAGCGGCAGTGAGTGCCACACGGCTACAAGTTAGCGCAGCTAGCGGCAGTGAGTGCCACACGGCTACAAGTTAGCGCAGCTAGCGGCAGTGAGTGCCACACGGCTACAAGTTAGCGCAGCTAGCGGCAGTGAGTGCCACACGGCTACAAGTTAGCGCAGCTAGCGGCAGTGAGTGCCACACGGCTACAAGTTAGCGCAGCTAGCGGCAGTGAGTGCCACACGGCTACAAGTTAGCGCAGCTAGCGGCAGTGAGTGCCACACGGCTACAAGTTAGCGCAGCTAGCGGCAGTGAGTGCCACACGGCTACAAGTTAGCGCAGCTAGCGGCAGTGAGTGCCACACGGCTACAAGTTAGCGCAGCTAGCGGCAGTGAGTGCCACACGGCTACAAGTTAGCGCAGCTAGCGGCAGTGAGTGCCACACGGCTACAAGTTAGCGCAGCTAGCGGCAGTGAGTGCCACACGGCTACAAGTTAGCGCAGCTAGCGGCAGTGAGTGCCACACGGCTACAAGTTAGCGCAGCTAGCGGCAGTGAGTGCCACACGGCTACAAGTTAGCGCAGCTAGCGGCAGTGAGTGCCACACGGCTACAAGTTAGCGCAGCTAGCGGCAGTGAGTGCCACACGGCTACAAGTTAGCGCAGCTAGCGGCAGTGAGTGCCACACGGCTACAAGTTAGCGCAGCTAGCGGCAGTGAGTGCCACACGGCTACAAGTTAGCGCAGCTAGCGGCAGTGAGTGCCACACGGCTACAAGTTAGCGCAGCTAGCGGCAGTGAGTGCCACACGGCTACAAGTTAGCGCAGCTAGCGGCAGTGAGTGCCGCACTCGCGGTGTTCGCTGACACCATCGCACTAGCATCGTCCACATACATTCGGCCGGCAGCCAGTCACTTCCCGGCCTCTGTAGTAATGTACTATTACACTATCTGTATGAGGATAGGTAAATTCACCAATATTGGCATAAATGGATCATGTAAGTGACAAAATATATATGAGTGGATAACAAAACGACAATTTAGTGTACAATCAAATGCAAAAATAAGTATCGAAAGAATCCGCTCATAAATATGTTACGACGTTCTTATTACACAGAATTAGAGTGCACTGGGACATATTTTTGAACATTTTTGTGTACACCTTATTTTTTCTTTGACTGTAGCTGGGCCGCCTACACAGAATGATAAATGTCATTAATTCAATTAATCCCATTCATGCTAAGGTGAATTTACCTGTACTACTGTCCGTGTTCTTACCTAAAACTTGTGTTGGCATAGAATTTTTGAAATGTCATTAGTGGTATTGACTTTACGTGTACTATTTAATTTCTCTCCGTAGACTGGTGAACGAGAAATTCCATGAAATAATGAAGGGCGACCTGGTGCACTCCAAGAGAAAGGTGCTCGCCGGCATCGTGATGACCATCGACAACAGACCCAACGACTCCAAAGTACGTCTTTATATCTCCCAACAGATTGGTGAACGAGAAATTAGTTTTTTAAATACTTTCTTCCTAACTAGTGCGGAAAAGTAACTTTAAATTTATCTTTTTAAGACACTAGTTATGAAAAAAGTCGTTAGATACACGTGTAAAAACTTCTTTTTAACTCAGGTGATTGTTGCCCTTGTATCACTCGGGCACCAAATTTCACCCTCGTCGAAAAAAATTTTTTTTTGCACTTGCATCGAAATGTACTATTCTGCCACTATGGTGCGGTGAGATGGCAGAGCTGTGGCGGTCCAACGAACTGTCAAAATAAATACGCGATTTTAATTTTCTACATATTTTTTGGTTTCTTTATTTTTAAAACCATTATTTTAAGAATATTGTTATCTAAAATAAATAAAAAAAGTGTTATTGAGGGTTTTCACGAAAAGCCACTTAGCCGTAAGTTCCCCCTAAGAATAGTATTTTATATAATTGTAACAATATGAAAGCATGAAGGGCGACCTGGTGCACTCCAAGAGATAGGTGCTCGCCGATATCGTGATGATACTGATACCATCGACAACAGACCTAACGACTCCAAAGTACGTCTTTGTTCCTTCTTGAGTCCACGTTTTGTGGAACACAGTTTCGTTTATTTTAATGCTACTACAATGTGTTATAACTTATAATATTACCAAACCTATTGCCTGGCAATCAAAAATAAGACATAATCACAAAATTAAAAATAATAAAAAACGATTTCTCCAAGATCCCTAATTTGTCTCCATCATTGGTTTCCTCGAATCCTACTTTCTGAAAGCAAATTCTTGTAAATGAATAAAAATTACCAAAAGTGTCATACATGTACCTATAACATTTGAAGAGATCCCTCGATTTCTCCAAGATCCCATCATCAGACCTCAATTTGGTGCCACCTCGGACCATCTCGGGGTTAAACACGTTCGAAAAACTAAAATCGGTTCACGTCGGGTAACATACTACAACAAAAACAAAATTCAGACGAATTGAGAACCTCCTTTTTTTGAAGTCGGTTAAAAAAATTGATTCACACTTATACTACATTATTGTGAGCATTTTCTATCTTTTAGGTGATAGCGGTAACCACGGGTACAAAATGCGTGTCTGGAGAGCACATGTCCGTCCGGGGCCGAGCTGTCAACGACTGTCATGCTGAGGTGAGACCTGCGACCATATATGTATAACATGGACGTCTAACGCCAGCTTTAAAATGCCCCCAAAACCAATTGTTCAATTGTGCCAAGATGGGCAGGACATAGCGCTTTTCTTAACACCGCGCATATTTCAGCGCAACATCTTTGACAAATGCTTATAGAATATAGCCAATCAAAATTTTGATGGAACAATCACAACTACTTTTAAATAGCGGTTTAAGTTTTTATAGGTTGATATTGACGTTCATTACCGTGATGCATTGAAGAGGCGTGACAGTTGTCAATTAAAATTCTGGACCGTTTTAGAAAGGAAATTTTGTATGGCGTGCGGCTTCCATGTTTTATTTGTTCGTAGGGAGAGACTGTTTTAGTTCTGACCCGCCTTGGGGCTTGCCCATTAATCACGTCATACGATTTTACCCTATTTAGACCCCCCCATTCCCCATGGTGATATTTGGTGATATTTTAAATGCGATATTTGTGTGAGATTTAAGAACTAATAAAAAGTTGATACAAATAAACAATGTTTGTAGGTGGCTGCCCGTCGTTGCTTACAGAGACATCTATACGCGCAACTGCTCATGTATGCAGAGGCTAAAGGTAAAACTACAGACACACACACACACACACACACACACACACACACACACACACACACACACACACACACCGTTTCTCAAAAGCTTGTAACTTGTAATAAAAGTGGAAGTCTCTTTTTAACACTATTAATTAGATAAGGACTTCCGCTTGTATTATGGAAATTGTATTTTCCATAATCGCTATGCTGTGCAAGCGGTTTGGGAATCACAGTAGCGTGTCCATTATAATGATGTTGCCATCATCAATTTTAGTGACACTTCACAAACATTAATTGGATAAACTCAAAAAAACGGACTAAAATTAGTACATTACGACACAAGTGCGAAAAACAAAAATAAAACGAGTGGCGATGTTTTAAAACACTCCCTTCGGTCGAGCTTTAATTTATATCCCCTCGTTTCAAACTTATTATTTTTCGCACTTGTATCGTAATATACTATTTTAACTACAAATATAACCAAAATGTCTTTTTAAAGCGTTAATTTCAATATCCTCAGACCCAACCGTACCGATACCCGAATCGGACCTAGAACCGGTCCCAGGCGGCGGCTACCAGCTGAAACCGGACCGGCAGATACATCTATACGTGAGCACGGCGCCGTGCGGCGACGGACGCATCTTCAGCCCCCACGAGCAACCGGATCCCACGCCGGACAGGCACCCGAACCGGTGAGGATAACCTAGAACCGGTCCCAGGCGGTTATCAGCTGAAACCGGACCGGCAGATACATCTCTACGTGAGCACCGAACTGGTTTTGGAAATAATCGGTTGATAACCAGATAGCAATCTCATACAGATAAAACGCGAGGACAAAGGTACAGTGGCTCAAGGACAGCGATCGGAACTATGTGGTCAAAACGTTGAAAAACTTTAAAAATGAGGCTCTGGTCTCACCGCGATGAAATATGGGCTATAAACACGATCAAAAGATACGCACTCTCATGTAAATAAGAGACACAGGGATACTCGCCCAGCTATCAGCTATCACCGCCGGGCGAGTATCGCCGTGTCTCTTTTATTTACACGGGAGTGCGTATCTTTGGTTCGTGTTTATAGCCCATAGTTCATAGCTTAGTAGCTCGCGGTGAGACCAGTGCCTTAGCATTTGGGATCATTTTAGCCAAGAAAAATACGAATATTATTGAAAATTCTGTATCCAAATTTATTGCTTATCTTGGAATCTTGAACTTACAATGTTTGTGTAT
>JALPQI010018066.1:0-21799 GCA_025490895.1 Thaumatotibia leucotreta
TTAGTTTAATGGATTTTCACTGACATTCACAAAGAATACATAGAGATATTAGAGATCATCAAACACATAACATACAGATCAAAATAGCTTTTTTTAAGAAATGCTTTCATACATGCAATATTACATTAAATACACATTTTTTTTATATGTACGTCAGAGATTAACTTGAAATCAAACTTCTCTGAAGATATTATACCAATCTTGTAAAGACAAATGTTGCATACTATGTATTTTGGTATGCACTTTGAGAGTCTTAGGCTTTGTTTAATACCGTTTTGATTCCATATAGAACTTTTTGTTGACTGTATGCAATTATTCCCTCAGAATTGCAATGGGCCTTCTCTTTAGATGAGTTTGCCATATAAGTAATAGATTCCAATGTCGCACAGGAGAGTATGTCCCCACCTTTAGCTTTAATGACTGCATGTGGTGCACAGGTATCCCAATAAAATGTTGTGCCTTTTGTCACAACATATGCAGCGGCTTCACCTAAAATAACAATTGAAATTTCAATATTATCTCAATTTTTACTTTGAAAATATAAGCAACTTAATATTTCTAACATACCTAAGGCAACCTTTAGAAGTTTGTGACCACAGCCCTTAGTTGGTTTAACTTCCCATCCGCTGGACCTGAATTTTTCTAATAGCTCTGGTGATTCAGCACCACTAACAAGCACAGTGTTGTCATTATGAGCACTTGGTGTTTCACATCCTCCTAATCTGCCATAGCCGCTGTAGCTTGCTCCCCATAATATACGCCCTTCGCCACTGCAAAAATAATTTCATAGTGAAACAACTCATGTTAGTATAAAAAACCTAAAATTGTAGCACATGAATAATATTCTCAAGTGTTACATGGTCATTAATGTTTATGCCTACATGTCGTACATGTATCCAGTTAATGTGGATCAACCTGTTTCATTGCTATTCTGTCCTAAAATATAAGTTAATATTGAGAACTTTACAGAATAGCATTTACTTAGGTTACACAATAAGAGTGTTGCATACTTATTATAGAATGGTTGGTTGACAACCCCCATAACAGGTACTCCAGTGGCCTTCACAAATGCACCTATCAGGACTGTGACACAAGATAGCCCTGATTCATTGTCTGTTTTATTTTTCACACCATTGATGAATTCAGCCGTGGCGTCTATAACAAATAGTAAAGCTTACAATAAAAGTAATTTAATGTTCAGATGAGCTTATTGATCAGTGACAGGCAGTACAATACTGAGTACAGATGATTATGCCCTCATAATTACTTAACAGTTACCGTGACAGTATATTGACAGGCAGCTTAAGTCTTTCACTATCAGTGAAAGTGTTAATGAATATGCCTGTTTTATTATATTTGGTAGGCAACATATTTAATAGAACATAAAATTTAACACTTAGATTAAATCCAGCAAGAGAATCAAACTCGGTTGTACTGTTTTGTGCTGTAATCAGCATTTCTTATTGTTACAAGCAATCATAATTAAAAGCTATTACAGCAAGCTTATTCATATGATGCATAAAATCTAATTTTCTTAAATTTTACAGATATCGTAATTTGCTATTATATTCTGAATTCTGCTCTCAAAGACAGACCACATACCTATGGGATCAATCCAGACTCCTAATGTAGCATCATCAATAGCAGGTAGATCGTATGGTAATTCGCCTATTAATTTTGGATTTAATTCACAATGGCAGCCTTCCGCAAGTTTAAGGGCTTGCTCCTTTGGCACAATTTGGCTTAACATAGAAACAGTTTTGTCAACATCGCCTCCAAGTTTGATGGTATGACCATTGATTTCAGTGCACTCTTCACCCCATACACTGTTAGCAAGGTTTTGACAATGGTGACCTATCTCTACTTTAGCAGCTTCTTGGGCCAAAACGTCAGCAATGGTTTTGAAGTCATGCTCAAAGCGGCTGTTGGCATCGTCTCCAGATTTTTCAGTAACGACAAGGTTCTCGTCGCTTAAACTGGCTGCACAATACCTCGCAATACAGGCGGCTCGCTCCGAAGCGTAAATTAAAGCTTCCAAAACATTTGCCATTTTATGTGACCATATATTATAAACAACTAGCGATTTTCAACAGGTCGTTGTTTGTATTGATTGGCTTAAAAATAATTAAGTTTACTGCGCCAATGCATTTTTCACACGCACGCGCACTTTCAAATTTCTCTTCCTTGGAGAACGAACACTGAAAACCCTGAAAACTGAAATCAAAACAAATCGCTGTTAAGTGTCAATGTCACATTTAATTTGACAAGTGTTTTTCGTCTACTTCAAGAAGCTAGGGCACTAAAACATACTGCCATCATTATGACAGTCAAAAATGAATGTTTCCTTTTATATCGTATTTTTCGTATTAGACGTCACATACTATAACAAAGAATAAATACTATTTGCATTCTTTGGTACATTTCGTCGAAATTATACAATTTATGCCAATTTAATTCAATTTAACGCCTGCCGCGGTCTTGAAAGTTCGCAAAAAATCATCGCAAAAATCTCTGTCACATTGATGATACTTTCGTTGGAGAGTAGTGTAGCCTAAAGGTAGGTACTGACATGATGGCTTACCATATCACCATGCTACGCGAGTTTAGAGATTCGTAAATTTCGCGAATTTGCTGCTGTCATTCCAACGAAGATGTGTCATGTCATTAGTGTGATGGAGATGGATTCTTGAAATGTGCGAACTTCGATGTTCACGGTTCACGGTAGGCCTGCTGAGCTAGTGCCTTTGCTCTGTTCCACAATTCCAGGGTCGCGTTTTTAAAAGTTACAATTTACAATTTCGCTGTTTGCCTCTCTTTCTAGCCAATAAGTGCGTGCGTTAGAGAGGCAAACAGCGAAATTGTAAATTGTAACTTTATAAAACGCGACCCTGTCAGTAGAGCATTTCTTTTTTTTTTGGCCACTAAATTTTAAAATCGACCAAAATTACAAAAATCAATTTTTATAAACTTTTTCAACGGGAATATGTAGTAAAAATTATGTATTTTCTGATTATATGCAAGTAACCAGGTTTTAAAAGGTTTTACCAGTACAAAATCAATAAATATTGTGACAAAGCAGAATACTGGTTCTTCCTGTGTTACCTTTCCTTTGTTTAAAAATCATAGAAATTTGCTTCTTCCTCATCTTAATTATATATTTTTATTAAAATGCAGAACATAATTGATATAAAAATGTAGAAATAATTAATTAAACTATACGGAAACCATTAAAAGTCTAATATCAACAGGTTTATTTTGTTACTCTCACCGGTAGGAACGGTATTTTTAAATTTTAATATAAAGTAAGCAAAGTTCAATAAGGTCTTAAAGATGGCAGTAAAAGTATTTTTTTATTTGTTTTAAAGGTAGCAGATATGTTAAGTATTATTAAATATAACTTAAATCATACTAAAATAACTACACCGAAAATGTTGGGACAGTAACAAAGAATGCTGTTGGTAACAAAGGAGGAAATGTAAGGCCTCGTGTAGAATGTGCATTAGAATTACGTAGAAAATGTAGGTCTATAAAATTATATCCATATTTTACAGGGTCGATGAAATAAAGAATCGATTAGATTTATTTATGTAATAACTAATTAAACTCTAATTTTAATCGTTCCCTATATCGCCTCATCTTATCGGCTGCTCTCATCTTAGGTTGTGCTGACATTTTCTCTCCCTGTATACAACAATGAAAACTAGCCTTTACAATAAATTCCTTTTATTGTTACTCAAAGTTCCTTTGATATGTTACCACGCGAAAGTAACGAAATAAGAAGTAACACAACACGTGGTCGTAGATTAAAAAATGATTTATAAAGCTTGTTTTAGCAACAATATTCAATTGTTTTGTTACATGATGTACATAACAATATACATTAAACGATACATTAATGAAAACGAAGTAAAAGTTTAAGCTTTCCTAGTAAATCCAGTAACAAGGAGGAAATCAAAACTGGTCACAACAATTAGGCACGTGCGTTTAAACATGGCCGCATATTGAATTGACGTATGTCGGTATTGCCAGTCGTAAAAAGTAACATTTTGGTAGTATTTATCTTTATTTCACTGCTAAAATAGGTAACAAAGTAAGAATTTTCTAAGTGGAACTTTTTGTGGGACACGATTAAAAAATATATTTCTACTACTTTTAACGGTTTTAGGTGTATAAAACCATTCTAAAAAGAATCTTACTGTGAAGATACAGAGATTACAATAAAAAAACGTTACATGTTGCTTAGACCATTATGAAAATATCTTTACTTGAAGTAGCAAAATTTAGACTGGGACATTGGTTTTTTCATACATTTCAAAAATCGAATGTCTGGTTTTTAATTAAATTTAATATATGTTATGGCTTTTGTTACATTATTTTAACATATCCTGTGTAATTATTAAATTCACTATTAGGAAAAAATACTTAATACAGACGTTTCTTAACAAAAAGTATTAAAATAATATTTTCAAAGTCGTGGGACACGGCTAGATGCGGCAGTGGCCAAAAAAAAAAGAAATGCTCAGTAGGTAAAAAAAGCCGGCAAAGTCAATTTTTCTATGAGCCGACAACTCATGACGATGAAAATATTAATTTGCCGCCTTTTTCTAGGCCAAGCCCAGAATGAAAAACATACCTTAGACGCCATGATATATCATGGGCATGGGACGCCCTGTATATCGAAGCGGCCGTGGTTCTCTCGAATATCTGAGTACTCCACTAAGTATTGTCATGGCTTTAGGTTAGATTAGAGTGCATGTTCAGATATTTATGAGCACCGTGGCAGCCTACTTATTAGAGCGCTCGTACACCTGTAAATTCTTACGTAAGTTATAGGGACGGTGCTATACTAAGGAATGAGAGGTAAATATCACAATCTCATTCCTTAGTATAGCTCCGTCTTTACAACTTACGTAAGAACTCACAGGTGTAATTCCGGCCTTAGCAAACCGTAAGGTAAGATCTTAGTTCGGAGGTCAATTAAAGTACCTATACCTACAACTCCGTCTCATTAGCCTAGTTGGTGACCCTGCCTACGAAGCTGAAGGTCCCGGGTTCGAATCCTGGCGAATGCATTATTTGTGCATTTATTTATTAGTTTTATTACAAATATTTGTTTCTTGGTCGTGGCTGTCTATGTATTAAGTATCTATCTATTTTATATTATATTGTCGCCCGGTACCCACACCGCAATCCTTAATTGAGGTTACTGTGGGCCTAGGTCGATTTGTGTAAGATGTCCCATGATATTTATTTATTTACAAGTATTTCGGAGTCAGCCTTTGTGATGCAATCGGTACTGCCACTACCACGATAATCCTAAACCGTGTCAAATTACTTATAGGAACATGCATAAAAGGTCGGCACGCGCGAGGCGTGATCTCGTTTACCGATATTTCGGACCTTGGTTCATAAATCTGTCGATAAGAGAGCACTTCGTGCACTTTTCAATAAAGCACGTTTCTTACACAATAACAATGACTTTTTATAGTAGCGCGTCCTTGGTGTCTTAAAATCGGAACAGCCAATTTGCCATGTGAATGGGTTTAATTGAACAGTAACTTTCCCTTAAAATAATGTAGTATTTTGATATTTAATTATCGCTGTTGGTATGCAAAATGTGCTAGTTCCACAGCGCATTTTATTGAAGTTCTTTAACTTCGGCGTATAAAATCTAGCTACTAAGTAATCGCATGAAACTCATTAATGATGTATGCACGTTAAACGTGTTCCGAATAATATCTACCTACTCATTCATTAATTTCCGTTGAATCAACAGTAAGTATCAAATAATTGACGATTCTTGAAATACCTAACAGTACCTACTTAATTGCGCAAAACAAGAACCTTACAATAAGAGAGATTACTAACGACAATTACTGGACACGCAATCGAGGGCGAGCAGATTACAATATCTAATTGTTGTCATAATTATATGTAATAAGTATTATGACCAATTTTTTAAAGCATGAGAGTTATAGAGGTCAGGGCAGGGTGTCAAAGTCAGAAAACTAGTGTCCTTATCATGAGCAGTGAGCAGCAGCACTGATGTGTTGGAGTGAGCGTGATGGACTACTTTACGTATCGAGTAAACGCTAACATGCGCTTTACTTGACAACTCACAGTACCCCACAATGTCGTAACAGATGTGCTTACCATTGAAAAAATCAACTGCGAAAGACTCTGGTCGTCACGGGATTCGAACCCGCTTCCTCTGGATTGCCGGTCCAACGTGCTTCCAATTACACCAGACTACCTTCCGTCGATCACAGCGAATTTAGTCAATGGTATTGTGAAGCTAATCACTAGCGACATCTGTACGTAGTGTTTCGAAGGTACTACAACCTTAAGCCACTCAAAGACGTGTGTCTACCACAATCGTCCGCAAACTCGACAACTCTCCGTTGCGTTGAATTTGCTATAGAGGGCGCTGTAATCAATTCATGATTAGGAAACATACACAGTACGTCTAGTATATGTGCTTATGCTTACCGTGAGTTGCCGCCGTGAGGTGAGATTACGTATCGAGTAAAACCTAACGTATCGTTTACTTCCCAATTCATGGTACGGCTACAGTAAAGTTCATCTCGCTGGTAGTCACTAAGATAATTAGTACGAGCTTGAGGGTAAGAATTAGTAAGTTACACAGTCGACACAGCTCACACCGGCAATTCATGGTAAATAGCCGTACCTACCTACCATAAGTAGGCAAGTAAGGGTTACGTTACGTTAGTTTTTACTCGATACGTAAAGCTGTCCATCACGCTCACTCCAATAAATAAGTGCGACGCAAAAAAAAGCCAACTCATGGTACGGCTAAAGGACACTGAATGAGACGTTTCGTTTGCGTGCAAGCGGCCTTCGCCTTGAACGTGAAACGCTAACGTGCTCTGTGCCTACGTGTTGCACATTTTATTAACGTAGGTAATGGGCGGCTTTCACGTGACAAGCTAAGTACCGTAAATACCGTGAACCGGGGTTACTTTGATCAATCTTGAACTTTGGTTGCATTTTTCGAGAAAATAGTACATTATTGCAGAGGCCGGGAAAGCGAATTTCGTGGATGAGTATTTTTTGTCGGACGAAGCGAAGCTGAGGCCGACAATTACATACGAATCCACGAAATTCTATTTCCGTCCGAGGCACATATAGGACTTTTCTCCAAACATGCAAGGAAATAAAACAAACTTTATTACAATCGATTAAGTAATTCTTCTTGCAAATTGAATAACAATTGAAAAGAAAAAATCTCTTATGATTCCCGCCTAAACTTTTTTTTAATGCATGGTCGTTCATAAAAAATAGTAACGATATCTATGGTTTCATTAAACCGTACCTACACGACCTGACACACCGAGGCGTTTGTAACTCATGATAGAACGAGACGGCCATAGATTTGATCGCCGTCTCTCGCTCTATCCAGACCAGGCGTTTGGTCGTGGCTTTAGAATTTGGCTGTATGCATTTTTTTCAAAGTCCAAAAGTAGTTTTTAAGAAGTAAAAAACAATACATTAATGGATTTTAGTACAATTTCGCGGCCGCAAAAACTGTACAATAATGAAAATCTTTTTTTTTAATTTGAGCTGGTACATAAGAAGGTACTTCGCGTTTCGTTTTTGCTACATTAATGCGAACATTTCCGAGCATATTGGAGAAAAAACTTATATTTGTACACCCTAATGCTCGTAAATACTTATGTACTTACATTCAATGAGGTGTATCCTCACTTTCATGACATGAAAAGTGTCCGGGTTTTTTAAAAACGGACACGGACCGCCCCGGGGCGGCATACAAATTAAAACTAGGACTATAACTAAATAGGACATAATAATATACCTACTTAGGACATATCCCGGACGGATGGCAGCCCCAATCTTTTTTTTTATTAGCCTGGTTTAGTGTTCCACTGCTGGGCAAAGGCCTCCCCTCATTTCTTCCATTCGGCCCGGTCGCCAATTTGGATAGAACGCGTCCAGGTCGTCCCGCCATCTCCTTCTCGGTCTGCCAATGCCCCGGCCAGCACCATCGAAGGTTTCCCGTGGGTCCCAGTCTGAAACCATTTTGGCCCACCTTGCTGGGTGCATACCTACGGCAAACCCTAATCTTATGCAGTTATAATGTAAACTACAGACGGGTGTCAACTAGGTATTGGGTTAATTTTGGTTGGGTAATATTAATATTGAGTTTAGCTTTTTGTATTCTGGGCATTTTCCGCAACTAGACATCAAAGGTGCCTACGTAGTACCTAGTCCCAACGCTGGCTGGCCCGATAATTGTTGGGAACTTCTCATAGACCCTTGAATTTCTATACAGGTTTCCTTATGACGTTTTAGTTCACGTATGTACATTAGATATTTAAAATTGAATTTAGCTTATTTGCATACCAATTTGAAACTTTATGAATGTCTTATTTGTGTTTGTCCTAACGATAACAAAGTTTATTGACGAACGCGGGTCTTATTCCCCAAAATAGACGAATTGAAATCTACAAATTGCTAAATAGGTATTTATTGCAATAAATTATGCATTTAAACCTAAGATACGTCATATTAAGTACCTATCTAAGATTATTTCTGTAATAGCGTTGAATCTTATACCTACCCAAACTCAACGAATATTCCTAAATACGCGAACCGGAGATGAAATAAAAAACTAAGACAATAATCAGTTAGATAACAGACAAAAAACTTAAAACGTTTTAAGCGAACAACTTTCAATGCGATAATTTCAATGTCATGGAGTGTATGGGTTGCACACAATTTTATCGGTTTTACTTGCATAATGTAAAGAAAAAGGCGCCTTGCTTAATTTTGGACTGGTTCAACATTGTTTGACTTTGAAAGTGCATACATGTACTTATGTGTAGCAATTTTAATTGGTGTAAGTAAGTACTGCAAGTAGAGCGCTTGGTAACAACGTTTATCTGGTATACTTAACAAAAAACTTGCATGTGCCTATTTAGATCGTTATCATTCATATTCTATATGCTATTTAACTTGAGTCACTCATGATGAATGTTATTGGCAAATAAAGACCGAAGGAAGAAAATTGCATAGCCAAGGCAAGCAATAATTTTTATTTTTCATCAAGATATGTTGAGAACAAAAACATTAAACAGAACAAATCATATTCAATAAAAACTCGCATTGATTGAAAGTATTTATTTAATATCTTTTCCCCTCACTAGCTCGTAAAGCGCTCGTTTATCGTTTAATACGAGCGGGTAAAAACGCTTTTTACACACTTGTGAATAAAGTAATTTGACATTACTCTAATTCCTATAGCCCCCTACTGCCTAGTATAAGTGGATCTGTATGACCGTAGTAAACATGCGCAATCGGAGCTCACATGTTAAATTGGTCGTTCTCATGGGTGACTTTGTAAGCGATTGGCTATATGTATTTAAATACCACTCTATGATACGTTTCGACATTGAGTTTTAAATGGTTTCTTTAAGTTAATTTACATTTGGATGAGATTTGTATCATATTTCCTCGCGATAGTGAGGGGAAAAAAGTTGTATTACACTTGGCGGCAAAGTTTGTTCAACTCTCATGCCTTGAGACCTTCGCAATGCTCAAGATGCCAGTTTTTGAACCACTCGCTACGCTCGTGGCTCAATTTTGGAATCTTTCGCTAGCTCAGGTCTCAATATTGGCACGACAGTTAAACAACAACTTTGCCCCCTTGTATAATAAATAACTATTGATGACGTAAAAGTAAGAACAACCTTGGCCTTCACTTTCGACGCGATTGACATGTGAATCTCGTTGTAACCACAAGGCCTCTAAATGACATGAGTCGGCATGATGCTGGTAAGTTTACTTGGTATTCTGACCACATTGCCAATGATCTCACCAATTTTGTTTAAAAGCTACCAAGGCTGGATGAATCGCAGAGGGGTAGGGTGAAGACACATTTTTATCAGCATGTGTACGCATTTCTCTAATAAAATTGGCCGTTTAACGTATGCGGAGTGAAATTTGGACAAAGTTAAATATTGCTTTAAATAAAAAAAACACCATTCTTTTTTTTGTAATTATGTTTTTATAATAATGTATATATCAAAGCTTAATGTAAAAAATAGTTTACTCCCATGCGAGATGCTTTACGGCAGTTCTGTGGTACTTTGTCCATCTCTGTCGAAAACATAGATGTCGGCATTTTATTCAGCTCCAACTTTATTTTTCGAATCAAACTCTGTACATTTTTAGGCCGAAAGTTATTGTAATATACTCGCCTCTTTAGATTTGCCCAAAAATATTCTATAGGGCGAAGTTGCGGAACATTAGGTGGATTTGATGTCTTCGGTATGTATGGGATATTTAACTCCGTCATTTTGCTAAGGGTTTTTTTGGCATAATGGCTTGAAGCTAAGTCTGGCCAAAACACTACATTTTCTCCTCTATGACTCGTATTTATGAAATCCCGCACTAACGGCAAACAACGCTCTATGTAGCGGTCGGCGTTCACAGCTAAACCTGACTCAAAGAATACAGGCTTGGACATTCCGCGTCGACTGATGGCAAGCCATAGCAAAACTTTTTTAGGAAATTTCGTATGCTCAACATATTTCACGTTCTCATCGGTTGGGCCATTGGTGTTCTCGAAATAATAATTGCCTTGCCACTCGTTTCCATCTAATGTGAAATATGACTCGTCATCCATAACGCAAGTGACATTGTTTTTAGCGAAAAATATTTCTTTGACTAATTTACGCAGCCGTAATTTCTGAGTGGATTCTTGGTTTTTAGAGACAGTGGGCTTAATTTTTCTACATCGCTTATCGATGCCCATCTCTTGAAGATATTTTTTAACAGTTTTGCCGTCACTTTTGAATTTTCTTCCGAGCTCTCTATAAGATTTTGCGACACGGCCGGCCGTAATTTTCTTTAACCGAGCTCTCTCAGAAAACTTGCTCAAGCTGGAATAGTTTCCAGAACCAGGCTTTCTAGCAGTGGTTTTCTTCAAGGCAAAGGACGCCAAAATATTGTAAATAGTACTTCGACTCTCACCCATTTTCACAAAATGTTCTACCACCTTTGATTTCGGCCATAGGGGATGGCTACTGTAGAAATTACATATTGTTTGACGACGGCGTTCTTGTTGATTGGCCATAATTACAAAATTAAACATCCAATCTTTATGAAACTTACCAAACTGATTGACAGATATATTGACTTTACATTGACATACACATATTTTTTAATTAGGTTTTTGTTTTTTATATTTCATATATACAAACTTTGTCCAAATTTCACTCCGCATACGTTAGTATGAAACGTGTAAGCATGCGTACGCGTGCGGAAAGCTGGACGCAGTCCCATACTAAACTGACATTTTTTATAGACAAAATGTGTACGCATGCTGATAAATGTGTCTTCACCCGGAGTTACCTGGACTTGCGATACTCTAAGATAAAGTAAGTAGTCTATCTCGCGACAGTTATTCATATCCAGCCTCTGCAGTAATGTCATCTTACCATCTAGCTGGGCATATGGATTGCCAGGTTGCTTAGCCAAGTTGCCATTCGCTAACGCTTAATCATCAATCGTAAACGAAAGGGAGCTAACTGTCTTTGTCGCACTAATATAAAAGACTGACAGAGAGGGAAAACTTCGATACGCTACTAAGCGCTAGCGATTGGCAACTTGGCTGAGCCTCCTGATCTATTCAAATAATAATAATAGAACGATTTTTCGTAAAACATAATTATTATTGAATGAGGATATACAACATATTTCCCTGTATCAAAATGGTACAGCTGGGAACAAACTCTACGAGTAGGTATACGTACGTAAGTTAGTCAGTACCTACATAATTTGCACGGCGGAATTCGGTCAGACTTCGTACTGGAATCCTGAGTGAATATTAGGTGCAAGTTGAAACTACGAAATTATCACGTCCAGTCCAACCACATTATTGTGGCGTTTATATAACGTCTATTATCAAATGAATCAAACACGAACATAATATTTTGGTTTTACAACCATCCGGAAATATCTGGAAACAGGTATTTAGACACACTTATTTAATTTCTAGGTCATAGAAGCTAACATGTTTACAGTTTACCTAATAACTTCTTCAATTATTAAATCAATATAATCTTGGGGTATTGAATATAAAGTAATCGTACTTACTCATATTTGGGAGTTTTCACAAAACGTAGTTCTTTGAAAACACGTAACACTTTGTTATTTAATTTGGACAAGTTTAGGCTTATTCGATTCAGAATCACGAGCTCTTTCGATTCTGTTAGGAGAAAATAATATGTCCCATAATTTTCATACAGTTTCCATTCCTTCCATTACGCTAACGCCTTTGAACATCTATGAAAACACGGTATTGTAATGGAAAAAACATTTTGGGGTTTTTTTTTCTCCTAAATATTTGAATCGAAAGAGCTCATGATCGTGAGTAGAACAAGCCCAACTTGTCCGAATTAAATAACAAAGTGATATCAACAACGGTTTGTGAAAACGCCCATTTAATACTTATGGCTGTAGATCCCGAACTACATGACGGCATTCAGTTTACAAAGGGTCTGACTCAATTGATCTCTGCTAGTTAGAGTTGGAGCGAACCTTATGTGTATGTCCCTCTCCCTCATGGGGGATAACCAAAAGGTATCATCATCATCACCAGCATTATGTAGATCAATCTAATTTTCAATTAAACCAAATAAACTATCATCATCATATCAGCCGAAAGACGTCCACTGCTGAACATAGGCCTCCCCCAAAAATTGCCACACTGACCGGTCCTGCCTGAGCCACCCGCATCCAGCGGACTCCTGCTACCTTCATCAGGTCATCAGTCCACCTTGTGGGGGCCTATCTACGCTGCGCCTTCCGGTACTTGGCCGCCACTCGAGAACCTTTAGAAAGAGAGAGAGAGAGAGAGAGAGAGAGAGAGAAAGCTATATCCGGTTATTTTTTTTCTGCTGCGGATGGCCTCATCTCTAAAGGTGCGTTTAAACCAAAAGAGCATTCGCTGTTCTAGCGCCCGTTCTACGAAATCAACCAATCACGTTTTGTGTACCGATCGAATTTCGTAGAGTGGGAGGTTAGAACAGCGAATGCTCTTTTAGTTTAACCGCACCTTTATACGATCTCGTAGAGAGATTCCTAGCATAGCCCAAGATAACTATATTTTAATTTACTCATTTTGTTAGTACCTAGGCAGGTAGGTACCTAGTTAGTGTTCTCACGGCACAGGTCGCACAACCGACCTAGGCCTCGTTTCGGCCAATGTCGATGTAATTAGTGCTAGTGCATTGACGTAACTGATCAATTCACAACTGAACAGTCCATTGTGCTAGCGTAAGAATGGACTGAATGAATGATTACGACTCTAGTAAAATGTTGACTTAATGACCGCTCTTTAAGCATCGTTACGGATGTTACGATATAATGTAGATCGTTGATTAATAAGTGTCGGATACCCTGGGCCGGGCCAGGTACAGTGAAGTGTGAGTCATCCCTTTTATGGCAAACTTAAGTAGGTACAACAAGAAATTACACATTTAAGTAAAACAATGTTAATTCATAATCACGCATTTTCAGAACACAATCTTGGTTTTATCACCCACTTAAAACTAGTTAAAACCTTAAACCTGAACCTTCACATATTTCTTTTGTTAAAATTATTGATATTTATTAGTATTAACGTAAAAATATATCTGCGAACGTGTTTCACGATGTGTTAAAGACGTCAAATGTGATGGAAAGTCAGCCATATTTGTTTACTTTTTTTACTTTCAACTGACGAATGGTTTAGGTATATTTGATGCTCAGGATGCTTAGCCAAGTTGCCAATCGCTAACGCTTCGTAGCGTGTCGTAGTTTTCCCTCTCTTTCCCATTAGTGCTACAAAGACAGTTAGCTGGCTTTCGTTTACGATTGACGATTAAGCGTTAGCGTTTGGCAACTTGTCTAAGCAACCTGGATTTATTTTCTTCAAAAGGCTGAATTTTGCCTATTTATTAAGCTTGACACATAAATTATTTTAGTTTTGGTAACTAGGTATCTGATTTAAATTAACGACTGTTTTACATGTCAATATGATTTTAATGGAGTTCAAGTTATACACAATTGAGTATATATCGTGCAATTAAAACTAATGTGTCTAAAATAGAACTAGTACGAATACTCGTAGGTATCTGCATATATGTACATGTAGTTGTAGGTACCTACTTATTTAATTTGTGTCCTGGTTACCGATACTCATATAATTATATCGCTAATCGACTAAGAAATACCGAACCATTAGTAATAATTAGGTTTTTTGTCTTCATCCTGGATCATTTTTTACTTCAGTAACTGCCTAACTACATATATCTAATTTAAATTTTTTTTACTTAACATTTGGACGTAGGCCTCTCCTGTTAACTATGGGTCCTCCTATTAACATAGACACATTAGGTAGGAGGTATGGAGGTAAACGCCCATAATCGCCACGCTGGGCAAACGGATCGGCGATCGCATTCAGTAGTGTGTGTAGTGTGTCACTATGATGACATTGATGACGCTGCTGCTGCCCAGTATCAATCTTCTATCAAAGAATCGTGATACTTCAATCCCTTACTCGATTCTTACGACACTCGCGGGACAAATGTTTTCTTACTGTCACCACACGCCATTTTTTTTAAACTAAAGTTTTTAATTGCTTTGTACGTTGTACAGTTCTTACGCACCGTAATCGATATTCATTATCCTTTCAATCGTTTTCACTCACGAACTGGTCATTAACAAATACTGCAGGTAGATAATTGAAACATAGTTTTTATAAATCTATACAAAAGACAACCTTTTAGATTTTTAACCGACTTCAAAAAAAGAGTAGGTTCTCAACTCGACTGTTTTTGTTCGTATGTTACTCGATATCTCGGGGTCTTATCGTATTTAGTTATTTATTTCGTTTCTTCATCCATCCGATTCCAGAAAAATAAATCTTATGTTCCATACGAACCCTGAGATATTAGTAGCGGAAATGTATGGAACATCAGATTTTTTTTCTTGAATCGGTTCAATCGGATGTCGGTCCCATAGTGAAAGTTCATAAATATGACCCTTAGAAGTAACCCTGTAATTTGAACGATGAATTAAAAATCACACTGCATGTAAAGTAGAAAATATGTTGTAAGTGAAGTTCAGACTATCTGCTATTTTATTTTATTTTATTGAAAGGTACAGTAACAAATTACAGACACAGAATAAATTGTCATACCTACAATAGTATACGAGTAGCTCAGTTTAATCGTACACAGTCTGCAACTCAACAAGAAATTGTACAGGACATTTACAAAATAATTACATCAGGGATTGGACCGGTTTTTTCTCCATTCAGAAGAACGGTTCTGATTTCGTTCTTATTTCGTTCTTCGGTATATAAATTCTTTGTTAATGGAGTAATTTGAAAATACGGTGTCGTACAAGTTATGTTCTCATAAGTTCATAACTATATATGTTCTCAATACTCTGCTACTATTAAGGAAGAGCGATGTGTCTTAATACAAGTATTTATATTACTTAAAAAGAGGCATCAGCACAGTAATTGTAATGTATTTTGTAAGATACGCAAAAAAATATTTTCATTTTCATAACTACTATAAATATGTCCTATGTCCAGTATGTTGGTTAAAATATTTGAGAACATGAGAAGCGTTTTAATCTCGTGCCTACATTTTTTCCAGAGGTTCTATTTTGATCCTGCGTCTTGTTTTTGTGCATTAGCATTAAATAGATTATATCAATTAATAAATATAAAAACTATGTCGTAAGTGTCGTAACCGATGTCCCGGATTTATGGTTGAGTGGTTAGCTGATATGAAAAAACAGAAAGCAGTTTTTTGTTTGATTTTAAGCTCGGCAACTGGAGCGTGTAGAAAATCAGTTTTCATAGGGTACGAGTTAAGATATCGATAATTATCTATGTGAGAGCTAGTAATTATTGTGCGTTCGGACAATAACTTAGTTTTTAATAAAACTAAGTTATTTATTTATCAGTTTTCATAAGTGCGAGTTAAGATATCGATATTTATTATCTATGGGAGAGCTAATAATTATTGTGCGTTCGGACAATAACTTAGTTTTTAATAAAACTAAGTTATTTATTTATTTTGATAAAACTAAGTTTAGGAACAAAATAACAAAAAAAATCGAATCTAAATTACAAAAAAATTCAATTACATAAAATTGTACAACACGACACAAGTGCGAAAAACATGAAATTCGAAACGAGTGGCGATGTCTTAAAACACGACCGACAGGGAGTGTTTTAAATCGACACGAGTTACTACGTTTTTGCACGTGGCTCGTACGACGTTTTTTAGTACAGATGGCCCTCCGTAGTTTTGGACCTGACGTAAAATGACCCACTTCTCGCACTAGAGCCTAAAAAGTACACCATCTGTACTAAAAATACAATTTTAGAAGTGTTACTAAACTAAAACTAGATAGAAATAAAATAAATCCAAAACAGACTCCTGCGGTATGGTACCCAGGACGCTGGCAGCATTTCCTCGCTGGATTGCCAAGCTGATGCGCCAGCTCTTGGGTCTCCCGTGGCGTCTCCGAGTCTCCTAGATAGGTCTCTAAACTTAGTGCATTTTCTAAGCTAAAAGTAGTTTTCAGGTTAGGTGTAATGTTTTGCACTAACAGGCGTGAAGTTTATGATCAGGATTCAATCATTCGATGAATATATTATTAGGGCTTATTTACGGAGTTATGAATCTAAATACAAGAGAATGTCGTTGGCTGTCTTTTAAAATGTGTTTGCTTTTTGTATTATGTATATTTGACATTGTTTAGATTTAAGAATGATCTTTGTATTAAGATTTACTTAAATAAACAATAACAATAAGGTAACACAATAGGTACAATTATATTCCATAAATTGACTACACAGATTCGTTAGAAAATATATTGAACTGACAAAATTATGTCAGAATCATCGTTATCAGCTACGGACTTAGTACTAAGTATATTTTGCTTTGAAATATTTGAGTAGTTCTCAAAGAGTTGGTACACCATTATTAGCGCTAAATAACTACGCGAGTTACCTACCGTTTCCTGCCTACGTGAGGACGTAATGCAAATAATATCTTATCAGATCAGTAATGCAATGACAAGTAGATACGTCGGTAGATCTTTTAAATTACGATCTTAAGCTGGGGATACACATGCCAGTAAATCGGGAAAGTAGCTGGTATGAAAGTTACTGGCATGCACGAGTAACTGGCACACTGCGGATACATTAGCAAGTAACACTGGCATGCATACTGTGCCCTTGCATGCCAGTATTACCATCGCGTATACACAGGACAGTTCGTGAGAGTATTTCGTACCTACAACATAGATAACAATCGAAGTGAATTAAACAAAATTGTGTTATTATTAGCAATTGAATGTGTAGCTAAATTAATAAGAGATAAAAAGAAAAAACGAAGACGGGTTTGGGTAAGAGATTAGATTAGTAAAGGGAAGATTTTGGAGCAAGTAGTTGTCTGCTTAAAGACATGCGTCAAGAAGATCATGATGGTTACAGAAATCATTTGAGAATGCTCCCAGAGAAATTTGATGAATTGTTAGGAAGAATTTGGGCCTGCGGCCACAACGAGTCGGCCAATGGCATGCCCGTAGCTGTCGCGGCTGTTCACACGTGCCAGGTTAGCAGCCCCCCGCGTCCCCTCCCTCATATTGCATGCTAGTAAATCAAATTGCTTTCAATCTACTTGCTTGCCTGATACAGGCATGCCAGTTAGTGTATACACATGACAATAGGTGGCACGTGCAACGAGCTGGTATGCAAGTGTGCCAGTTAAAGGCATGTGTATTCCCGGCTTTATGGACGTAATAATAGTAAGTATAGTTCGTGAAATATAAATTGGTAAATTTCTACCTACATTATAGTAAAAAAAACCGGCCAAGTGCGAGTCGGACTCGCGCGCAAAGGGTTCCGTACCATTATCAATTTATTATTAAAAAAATACAGTTAAATCAACCTACCTCAAAAACTATAGGAGATAATTTTATCAAACCAAAAATCGTTGATAGAGTTTATTAATGTGCATAACATATATTTTTTTCAGAATTTTATATCGCGTAGTTTAAAAAATAGAGGGGGGGGACACATTTTTCAGACTTTGAGACCTGATATCTCAAAAACGATTTGCTTAAATAAAAATGTGATGTATAAACTTTTATATCATTTTCAAAGACCTTTCTATTAATACCCCACACGCTTATGTACAACTAAAAAAAAAATTCTATCCCTCAGTTACATGTATGGAGGGCCCCCACCCCAATGGTTTTTTTTACAATTTAGTATCACATTCCTGTAGCGGTTCATACAACACATATCCTTACCCGTTACTGTAGCATTTATAGTTTCCGAGAAAATTGGCTGTGACAGACGGACAGACGGACAGACAGACATGACGAATCTATAAGGGTTCCGTTTTTGCCATTTTGGCTACGGAACCCTAATAAACATTCAATTTTATTTCTCGAACTATACCTATATACCTCCTTACCTTACCTAGATGCACAATATTGTGCATCTAGGTAAGGACGGTATTACTAACGAGAGTGTTGGGAGCCCGACGCCGTAGGCCGGCTTTTAATGACTCGAGTTCGAGTTAGTATGCCTCTTACCGACCGTGAAGCATACAATGTTTTATCAACACACTTGCGGACAAAAAAATAAGTTATAAGACAAAATTGTTAGTTTTTTAAGTTAAATTTTGTTATTTTGTGAGTAAAGTTTAGTTATTTTTTTAAAGTTACATTTAATAATTTCTTTGTTCATATAATTTTGTATTTATGTGAAAATAAATTATTTATTAATTTAAAAAGACATAATATATTTTTCATCACACTTGCTGTCTAAGCGCGCCATTGCTTGCATGCATAGCGGGAGTAATAGAAAAGTCATATTCCTTAGGGAGTAATAGGAATGTCAGTACGTCATTTAATAATATTATGTCTTAAAACTTATTTTTTATCGGCAAGTGTGATGAAAAACATTTTATGCATCACGGTTGGTAAGCGGAATACTAACTCGAGTCAATAAAAGCCCTCCGCCTACGGCGTCGGGCTTCCAACACTCTCGTTAGTAATTCCATACTTACCTCCCTTGATGCACAATGTACTATTTTTTAGAAAAGTGAAAATCACTAGGAATTACACTTTTCTAAAAAAATACTCCCGCGATAATTACTCCCGCGATGCATGCAAGCAATGGCGCGCTTAGAAAACAAATTTAATGTGATGAAATAGTAAATCATCGAACATTCTCGCACTTGTGGTCACGGGTTCGGTTGCATCAAGCCATTGTGATGACACGACCGGTACAGCCTCTCTTATTCAGTAGTTAGTAGCACGTGATTCGTGCATTGAACTTTAATCTTGCAAGTCGTAATGCTAGTGAATGAACTCTTAATAATCCTATAGAAAAAACCTCAGCAGCATCTTTTACAATTGAGTCAGGCAATTCTTCTGTAATCAAATAATTTTCAATTACCGTTTGTAAAAACTAATACAATATCTTGTTTTATTTGAATTGATACAATTGGATTGTACGAACTAAGACCGCCTGTAGGTATTCCGTATTCCCAGGATACACCTGAAGCATAGTAAAGCAATATCATATATTAGTATTCCATTGGTAGATACTACCTTTAAAGTGCTAATATGCAGTACTTATAGGCCTCCCCCAAAGATTGCCACAATGACGGTGCTGTGCCACCCGCATCCAGCGGAATCCTGCGACCTTCACCAGGTACTACTGATAACACAAAAGTAAATTACTTGCTTTATTAGGGTTCCGTAGTCAACTACAGGAAGACCTAGACTAACTTACTTAAACCAAGTGAAGGAGAAAGTCGCTGTCGAGTCGTATAGGGACCTCAAGAAACTGGCAATGGAGAGAGAGGAATGGCGGTTACTCCACCGACAAGAGCAAAGCTCTTAAATTTTGATGATGATGATGAGTCAACTAGAGACCCATGCAATTCACCATGTCCGTTCGTTGCCTGGCCGCGGCGAGCGTAGCTCATTGATCGTTAGTGCTAGAAATTTGCAATTTAGTATCTATAGGTATTCATTTTAATTACGCCGACAAAGTGGTAGAATACTTTTTTTTCGGGTAGTATTTCCCCTATACGTAAACGTAAGTGGGAATGTTTTTATTTTATGATATCCTACAGGGTACCTTTAAATAGGTCTATAAAAACAGTTTTTTCTTTAAGTCATTATTTTCGGAGATGATGGTTCGTGAATTAAAAAAAATGTCACCCACTTTTGATCCGTGGCTCCAATAACTTCCCAGCCAATTTATGGAACCCTACTCTGAGCATGGCCCGACAAGTTCTTGGCCGGTTTTTATACCAGTATTTGATGATGCAGCATTAGCTCTGTTATAATAATGGGTTGTGCAATGAGCACCCAATTCAATTGAAAACTACTAATCGTTTCTTACTACAAAAAATGTCACGAACTATGTCGATGATTGTAAAATCGAATTAAGTCCCAGATACTGAGGCTACTAACACTTTGTCATCAAGTCATCATACAAAGAAATAAAATATTGGAGGCCCTAGCGTGACAACGTGAGCACATTTTAAATACGTAATACCTGTGTCTAAGTCTGATGTCCGATGAAGTTATGACTAGAAACTTTAATTAAATAATGTAGGTACAGTTACCTACACTCTACAGTTGCTGGTGGAATGCCCAATAGAATTTCCTACAATTTATATTAAAATTATCTATAGATACATTGTATATTGCATATACATAGATACGTGCAATATACACGTCCATTTTTTATTCGTTATCTGCTTATCTACTACTTTGGTAAGTGTAATTTTGATTCGAATATGAATTATTATCGAATGGGGTTAATTTTCGGATAGTAAGTCTATTTTGATAGATTTACTGTAGAAAAACAATGTACTTACCACGAAATACTGCATATTATTTAGGTATAACCTTCATTTGTTTCACATTATCAGCCTACCTAATCTCCACTGCTGGACGTAGTCGTAGGTAGGCCTCTCCTATTAATGATGGACGCATTAGGAGGCAATCACCATGCTGGGCAAGCGTTTGTTTCATTCATTTTTTTCCTGCGGGCCTACGATATCCGCAGTTTTAGGGCATTTATCCCTGTCACTCTAATAATGCCTTCGTTGGAGTGACAGAGACAAATCCCCGAAATTGACAACCTTCGGTGTTCGCGGTAGCAAGCCTGCATAGCAATTGTAGGATGAAGTAACTAGATAATATAGACAAATTACCCGTAGGCAACTGTCATTCATTGCCAGGGTGAATTATCTGTGCATTACAACCGCCCAGTTTTGGTGGCATCATTTTTGCCGAAGTTTCTAAACGATTCAATGTTATACTTCGTCATTTATAAAAGCTACCGTGCCTCCTTCAAATGACAAAGTAGCTCATAGTAATGAATATAAACTTCGGCAAAAATGATGCCACCAAAATGAGGCGGTTGAAACGCTCAGATATTCACCCTGCTACACGTTAAAATTATGATTAAGCAAATTAATGAAAGCGGGCGTAAAAACAATTGTACATTTCGCATTTCAATGAGGCTACTTCGGTTATGGTGTTCTGTAACTGTCTACCAACTGTGTTTACGTAGTTAATGAACGGTTTAAGAGGAAATGGGAGCTGCCCTTTTCCATACAAATGTGGTCCTGTTTCCTCCCTGGATATTGACTATTCTTTTAATTTTTTTTACAATATAGTCTTATAAATATTGGATGTTATATACGAAAGA
>JALPQI010018067.1:0-26733 GCA_025490895.1 Thaumatotibia leucotreta
TATACCAAAGAAAAAACGACCAAGATCACCAACGTCCGAGATGGGAATCGAACAAACGTGTTCAGCTTTCGCGGCTGATGCCTGCACCGCTCGGCAACTCGGTCTTAGCAACCACCAGTCAATTTTCTCGGGTATATGCAATCCCTTACAAGGCTAGGCGCCTTTATCTAACGGCAAGCAATACATGCCTGCACCGCCTATTAGAATACTTTACAGTTTTCGTTTATATTTTATTATAGTATTAAGTAGTGTGACTTTTGGGGAAAAATAAAAGCACAAATCAAAATATTTAGTTAATAAATAATTTGATTTGTACTTACTGCAACGGAACAGATTTACTAATCAAAGATATGTATTGTGTACATATTATCTGTCATATTAATCTGAGCGTAAAAGCTTCTAACACTCTCGTTAGTAATACCATACATAACTCCCTAGATGCACAATATACTATTATGAATAAGGAGTAGCATTGTATCGGAGAGAAGTTCCATAAGTTGCGAAATTTGCATAGATAATGTTCTCGACAAATCAAATTTTACAAGCAATCTAGTCATGCCAAATCCGTTGTATAGACATGCCTTTTAATGTATATTTTATACCTTGTTTACTCAATTGTGAAATACAATATTATTTATAACTCTTTTTCATAAGTTCTCATGGAAACATTTTCTTCTCTTATGAGAACTTACTCTTAAATTCTGATGAAAATTCTAGGAAATTTTGGAGTATATTCCCGCAATATTCAGAATGTTCTGCAAATTATACATTGCTAATAAGGAGGTAAGTCTAGTTATGCGGTTATTTCAATAAAACATGTCGATGTATATGACCCTGCGACCATATATAACATGGACGTCTAACGCCAGCTCAAAAATGCCCCCAAAAGCAATTGTTCAATTGTGCCAAGATGGGCAGGACATAGCGCTTTTCTTAACACCGCGCATATTTCGGCGCAACATCTTTGACAAATGTTTATAGAATATAGACAATCAAAACTTTAATGGACCAATCACAACTATTTTTAAATGGCGGTGTAAGTTCTTATAGGTTGATATTGACATTCATTACCGTGATGCATTGAAGAGGGGGTGACAGTTGTCAACTAAAATTCAGGACCGTTTTTGAAAGGCAATTTAATATGGCGTGCGGCTTCCATGTTTTATTTGTTCGTAGATATGATCACACATGTTGCATGGTTTGGCAGCTATAACTAAGGACTTGTTGACTTTGGCGGATTGCCATAGATTTTATGAGGGCCATGAAACGTTATCCATTAAAATAATAAGATGGAATAAAAGGCAAAAAGGAAATTATACTAATATAGGTAAAGAAAATATGTGTTCTTTACATACATACTTCATCAGCCCATATCAGTCCACAACTGGACGTAGGCGTCTTCTATTAACTATGCGTATAAACGCATTAGGAGGCAAATGCCCGTAATCGTCACGCTGGGCAAGTGTATTGGCGATCGCAGTAATGTGTCCACTATAATGACTATGCTGCCCATCATTAATCGTCTATTCACACTTCAATTCCTTAGTCGACTCTTACGACACCCGCGGAAAAAATTGGGGTGGTGATAAATGTATTTTTACTGCCGTCACCACACGGCCAGAATGAATGACCAAATTATTTATATGTTTTGAAAATCTTTTAGTTATAGATATTCTAAGTTTTATGGAACATATAAAATTGAATTATAATGAAATATTCCTACGTGTGTTTTTAAGTCATCATGGAGTACACGCGACCAAAGCCAGTACACGTCGGGCTTTGATCGTCAGTACTCCATGATGATGATCCTCTAAATGGATCGAAACATGTCGAGCAATTTATCAACTTAAATTACGTGAGTAGCCCGTTTACTAAATATAGTTTACGAAATTCCGAAGCCGGTTTCGAACCCAGGTAAGTATAAGCCAGAGATTTTGAAATAGGAGCTAAAAAATAAGCTATATTTTGAGTACAGGTACTGCTTGTTTTAAGCACTAGGGCGAGAAGTACTTCATTATTCCTTGTCAGGTCGAAACTTCGGCCACGTGTACTGAAAAACAAACGATACACGTGCGAAAAGGAAATTCGTAACTCGTGTCGATTCTAAACATTCTTTCCGTTGCGGCTCCGAAGTATTTGAAAGCACCTGTACGTCTATTGTCTACAGACTGGATTTGGCATGAAGCCATCTTACGAGCAGATGCACTGTGTTTTGGCAAATTAGTGATATAGCGTCCTATTCTCTGTGAACAAAGGAGGTTACCCAGGAGACGCACACACAACAGCCTATTTCAGTTCAGTGCTGGACAAAGGCCTCTCTTACAATACAAATAATACAATACGCTTTATTGCACACCTCATTACCCCTTAATTTGGCAATGTATGTGACAATGAACATAGTCTTCGAACAACTTTTTATCATTTTTTTAGACAGAATTTTCTGCTCTATACAATGGCGAGGAGGCTAGAACGCACGATTTTTTTTAAATTTGCCAAATTAAGGGTTAAAATAAAAATAAAGATATAACAAAAAAATACAGCCTTAAAGGTAGAGGTAACACAACAGGCGATATTATCGCTATAAAGAGCGATCTCTTCAGACTACCTTTGGGCAATGAAACGATCTCTTATTACCTATGCCCATCGCATTAGGAGGTAAATGCCCATAATCGCTACGCTGGACAAGCGGGTTGGAGTAGTATGCTTAAGTATTACGTTAGTTTTAAAACAAAAAAACACCATTACCATGACTAAGATATAAATAATTAATTAATTGAAATACGGACTTAATGTTATGAGGCATTCTCTACCAGTCAACAGTAATCATCATCAGCCTCTTTCTTTCTATTTTTAGACGTAGGTATCTCCTATTAATGTATGGACGCATTAGGAGGTAAATGCCCATAATCGCTGCTGGGCAAGCTGGTTAGCGATTGCAGAAGTGTGTCCACTACGATGATGCTGTCCATCATCAATCTTAAATAAACGAATATTCACATACACTCAATCCTTTAGCCTTGTTAATGAAAGAACAAATATTTGTAATAAAAAAGCTAGTACAAACAAGTAGTGCAAAAATATGTATCGAAAGAATCCGCTTATAAATATGTTACGACGTTTTTATTAGACAGAAGAAAGAAAAGAAGAAAAAACATTTATTTGTGATATACACATTAACAAAATGAACACGAATATAAAAAAAATAGTGTCACAAAATGGTCTCCAATTCAGCCTTTTGCTGGCCTGTAAACATACATACATACATACAATTACATAGAATTAGAGTGCACTGGGACATCTTTATTAAACATTTTTGTGTACACCTTATTTTGTCTTTGACTCTACCTAAATTTTCAGTATAAGGCATGAGTGGCGAGCGTCAAGCGGCGCGACGAGCGTGCAAGGGATTTCGACAGCATGCACTTAGACCACGCGTATACGTTTGCATTTGTTTAACATGGACTAGCAATGTACCGAGGAGCAGTTTCATAAATTGCGAAACTTCTATAGAGAATGTTCTCGGCAATTATGCCAAAAACGTCTCAATAGTCATACGGGCGAAGCTTTAACGGGTGTTAGTTTACGACATAATAAGTACATTCAAATAACGTTTACTTCAAATTAGAGCAACAAAATTTTCCATACAAAATTATTCGGCGCGCAATGTAGAGCAACATACGCGAGTTAAGCACTCGTTGACAGCTTATTTCAAAAGCAGATGACATAACTGCCATATCAACAATAACAAATGTTCGTACCTACATTGCTGCTCCGAAAATCTTAAAAACATTCTGTGGGGTCGTTATTAAGAGTAACTTTTAAAAAAACCTTGTAATCCATGATTACACTAATGATTCCCATGCCTGGTTTAATTGATCGCCCGTATTAGATTTACACACTGTATAAAGTCGATTCATTCTTAACTGTCTTATCTAGTAAACAACTTTCTAACCTAAAAGTACACGTTTTCTGTTGTAAACGCCATATTTGCCTATACCAAAATACCTGAGTTCGTATTTGCGCAGTCCGTCCGTAGTGATTAGTAAATTGCTTAATTTTTAATCAAAGAAACAGCAGTTCACAACAGAAAACTTGTACACGTTTCAGACCACGCGTATACGTTTGCATTTGTTTAACATGGACTAGCAATGTTCGTTAATGTAAGTTTCATAAATATAAAGTGAGCCTCTGTAGCCTAGTTGGTAGTGACCCTGCCTACGAAGCTGGAGGTTCCGGGTTCGAATCCCGGCGAGGGCATTCTTTGTGTAATTATTTATCACAAATATTTGTTCCCTGGTCACGGCTGTCTACTATGTATTTAAGTATCTATGTATGTGTATCTACCTATTATATATATAGTCGCTTAGTACCCACATCACAAGCCTTAATTGAGTTTAACGTGTAGTCACACGTTTAACTCAATTAAGGCAAATCGACCTAGTCAGGTCGATTTGTGTGAGACGTCCCAAGATATTTATTATTATTTATTTATAAGGAAGTGTCTACTGTACGGAACAGGGTTATGTTTTCAAAATGACGGGCGTTTGTCCGATCCTTGATGGTGATACTGCTGCCCATCAATCTTAAATAAACGACTATTCACACACACGCTATGCTATTCTCTTATTCACACATTCGACGCTGCGTTCATCAACGAGCTCGACGACGAGACAGCCTTCACTCCGACGTCGAGCGCAGCGCTGCGAAAAACGGTATTCACTAACGTAGAACAGCTCGTCGTCGAACTGTAGGCGGTAACTCTCGACGCAGTGTAGTTCCAGCTCACGCCGCATTCGTCGCCGAGCGCTAGTGTCGTTTAAAGTGCATTAGTGAATACCATTTTTAGGCTCGACGCTGCCGCAGCGCTGACACAGCGCTGATAGCAAGGCGGTTTCCTTAGTGAATAACACTGCAGTCCCCGCTGCCCGCTCCGCTTGAGCGTTTACTGACGCCTTACGCTTACTCCTTTATTCAATGGTTCCAAGTAAACAAATTAATATACTTCGCACATACAAAAGAATCCATTATAACATATCACTAACTTCACGGTAACTTAGTTAACAAAAGAACACCGTCACTTGCTTGGGACAGAGACACTTTAAAAGTTAAGACTGTCAATGTACACCTATTTTTTTAAATAAATGATAACTTGAGTTCAGTAAAATATATCCGTTGACAATCTCACACAGATCGACGTAGCCACAAACAAAGCAACGCTTGTATTATGGGTGCTAGACGAGAATAATATATGTATGTATTTTAATAGACAAAAACGTACAAATATCCATAAAATAGTAACAAATATCCGTATTTATAAATTCCACTAATTGGAACCATGCACCATAAGACCACTAATGTCAAAGTGACAGTAGTAGAGTGAATATCTCAGCGTTTCAACCGCCTAATTTTGATGGCATCATTTTTGCCGAAGTTTCTATTCGTCACAATGTGCTACTTTGTCATTTGAAGGATGCACAGTACGAGTACCTTATACAAATGACAAAGTATAATATTGAGACGTTTAGTAACTAAAAAATTATGCCATCAAAATTAGGCGGTTGAAACGCTCAGATATTCACAGTTAAGAGGTTTATTACAATTTCTTTCAAGGGAGAACTCTACTGGTTTTCGTTTAACTTAACACGTCTATTCTGCTCTAAGTCTGTAGTCATTGTTAGAAATGATTATTTGGTTATTGATAATAAATTTCTTTCAAAGTATTTTATAAGCCTAATCATGTTTTTTTATATATTTCGGACACACGAATCAATAGAAATGAGCAACACATTTTTTTTTTAATTCTGGAGCGGTTATTAACAATCATTATATCAGCCAAAAGACAACCACAATGACCGGTCCTGCGCCACCCGTATCCAGCGGACTCATGCGATCTTCACTAGGTCTTCAGTCCATCTAGTGGGTTATTAACAGTATTTACAATAAACTCGTCTCTGTCCGAGCTAAATAATAGTCACGTAACAACTTGGCAGGACGCCAAGCAATAACCGGAGTAGGCTAGTGATGTGCGACATTGTTTCAGGAAATATTGCTGCTGGCAATATTTCCCTCTATAGCCGTGTGGTGACGGCAGTAAGAATACATTTGTCACCACCCCAACTCCTCCTGCGGGTGACGTAAGAGTCGACTAAGGGATTGAAGTGTCACTGACCACTATCTATCCACTCACTTGCTTTGATTTTTGATAGACTCTATTTCTATGTAAAATAAGAGTGATGTAACAAAAGCTACATGAAGCAAGTCAGTGTTTAATAAAAGATTGATGATAGGCAGCAGCGGATCATAGTGGACACATTACTGCGATCACCAATCCGCTTGCCCAGCGTGGTGATTATGGGAATTTACCTCCTAATGCGTTTATACGCATAGTTAATAGGAGAGGCCTACGTCCAGCTGTGGACTATCATAGGCTGATGATGATGATATTCTATAAGCCTTATATCAAAGATGTTGTGCCGAAATATGCGCGGTTTTAAGAAAAGCGCTATGTCCTGCCCATCCTGGCACTATAGAAAAATTGGTTTTGGGGGCATTTTTGAGATTAGACGTCCATGTTATATATGGTCGCAGAATAGATATAAACTTAAATACATAGACAGCCATGACCAAGGAACAAATATTTGTTATGAATAAATCGACAAATCATGCCCTCGCTGGGATTCGAACCCATAGAGTCACTTCCTACTAAGCTAAGGAGTCTGACAAACAGGTTTTATGATTCAACGATTTTAGTATTATTTTTTCACTCTAAATTAGCTTCGACGTGCGATACGTCACTCAATTATTGCCACAAACAATTTTCACAGTAGATAATATGGTAACAGATATCCGACATTGTACATTTGTTATTTTTTTAACTAGCCTGTTTGAGTGTCCCACTGCTGGGCAAAGGCCTCTACCCTGACTCTCCATGACTCCCGATTCCATGTCTCTTCCGGCTAGTTGTTCCGGAAGGTATCAAGGTCGTCCCGCCATCTCCGCTTGAGCCTGCCTCGCCTCGTTTCCGGCATCCATTTGGTGGCTATGATAGACCACCTATCCGGATGCATACGGTGGACGTGGCCAGCCCAATCCCATTTGAGCCTAGCGGTTCTTCTGCCTACGTCAGCTAACCCCGTTCTGGAGCGCAGCGAGTTTCGGATACGGTCGGTCGTTTTGACCCCTAGAATGCTGGGCTCCATGGCGCGTTGGCAAACCTTCAGTTTGGACTTCTGAATCTCTGTGAGTGACCGACTTTGAGCACCGTAGGTTAGGACAGGCAGAATACACATATCGACGAGTTTACGTTTCAGTGACAGTGGAAAGGAACCCTTCCTTAGCTCTCCCATGGACCACTCTTCCAAGCATTTGTGATTTGGCGTTCGATATCTTAACCTTGCCTGTTGCTGAAAGAGACTAGCTGGCCCAAGTAGATATACTCGTCAACATAGTGCATAATCTGCCCGTCTACTTCGACCCAACGTTTCGTGCTGTTTGTCATTACTTGAGTCTTTGTACGATTCATTTGAAGTCCAACCTGAAGGCTTGCGCTGCTCAGTTCTTGAAGCATTTTAGTTCTGACTCAGAAGGGGCGAAGAGAACAATGTTGTCGGCAAAACGAAAGTTTGATAACCTTTTGTCGCCGATCCTTATTCCCCTCGCCTCCCAGGAAACCGCCAGGCTCTTGAAAATTTCTTCGAGGGTGCTTGTGAACAGCATTTGTTAATATGGCCAGCAATACTTTAAAAGTTAACCGATCACATCTCTAAAGGCAGCCATGCTGGAAATTAATAGAATACTTTCGACAGTTTGACGACTAGTTATCGAGTTAATTACGAAGTTATTTTGCAACGCTTAAGTTTTGACCTTAGACATTAAGCGGAGAAAAACAATTGTAACATGATTAAGTTTTGAAATATACATCATCAGCCTATGATAGTCCATTGCTGAACGTAGGCCTCTCCTATTAACTATGCGTATAGGCCCATTGGGAGGTAAATGCCCATAATCGCCACGCTGGGCAACCGGATTGGCGATCGCAGCTATGTGTCCAGTCCACTATGATGACGCTGCTGCTCATTATCAATCTTTTATCAAATAATGGTAAGTGACACTTAAATCTCTTAGTCGACTCTTACGACACCCGCAGGAGGAGTTGGGGTGGTGATAGATGTATTCTTACTGCCGTCACCCCACGGCAAATATACGAAATAGTTAGTTAATATACGCACAAAGTACCCAAATAAACTAAATAATCTCTGATATACGTGACTTTATCCGTTTTCATAGTTTTATTTTAATACATTTTCTAAGAAAAGTATAGTGAGAAGCAATGTACTTCAAAATGAAACGCTAACCCTTAATTTAGCAAATTTCAAGAATCTCCTCGCCATTGTATAGAGCAGAAAATTCGGTCTTAATAAATATACAAAAAGTGGGTCGTGGTGGGACTATGTTCATTGTGACAAAGTAGTTATTTACTGCTAATTTATTAAAGTTCCTGCACTACATTTTATGTTAGTGGCAAACAAACGCACGGCCCTTCCGATGGTAAGCGGTAACTGTAGCCTATAGATGCCTCCGATTGGAGCAACAGTAAATTTACAATTGTTGCACTTGTCAAAGTGGTGAAATTGGGGCCTGGTGGCCTAACTAAACGGGCTTTGGATGAGACTATTCCTACTAAATGCCCAATCTCAAAGCACATGCAAATACTGATGTATCGCCAACTTAACTCGAAACAGTATCATCTGATCCACACAGTCATCCCATTTTAGCCTGTAATGTGTACTCATAGGAACGAGAATCCTGTGAAACTGTGTTGTAGTTAGAACTTTAGTATTTTACAGTCGTGTTTAAGCTTCGAAGCGTGCTTTTAGGATGGGTATTTTGCTTTTCGTTGCCAGCCTCCATAGATTAGTTAGTTGGGCGTTTTCATAAACCAAGAATTTTCATGAGAATTTAAGACTAAGTTCTCAAAGAGAATGTTTCCATGAGAACTTATAAAATAGTGTTATGAAGAATAATGTATTTCATTATTGAGTAAATAAGGCGTAAAATATACCTTGAAAGGTACCAAGGTGTTGGTTTTAAACTACGGTTTTGGAATGATTAGCTTTCTTGTAAAATTAGATTGCCGAAAATATTCTCTATAGAAGTTTCGCAATTTATGAAACTTCTCCTTGGTACATTGCTTACCAACGGTAGGTAAGCTAAATTAAAAAATATTTGAATTGCACTGGCCGCCATATTGTAAAATAAGGAGATAAAGAAGTGTACTCGGCCGCGTATCTTTAGCAGGAGATAATACACTGTTGAGGGACTGATTAGCTCTACTTGACGTTTATGAATCAAGTTCTATGACATCCGTCACTCAAGGACACTTCAACAGTCCTTCAGCTTTTAATGAATACGGCTGTAAGTCTTTAAGCCTTGGAATACAGAGTTAATTTTTCGCCAGTACAATAAATCAACATACGTAATGGTGACCAAAATACAAAATACCAGCATTTTTTTTACTACCTCTTTGCAACCAAAATCTGAAATACTAATGTCCGAACTTATTCGCAAATCTAACAAGAAATGTGGACGTATTACGCATCTATCGACGTACATAACTAGCAAAACGCTCTTACTGTCAAATGTTTGTTTATAATGTCATCGCGCACAGCATGGCGGGTTGGATCACCCTCCGCCTTCGTCATACCGCACCGTTGACGCCTTGTAATTAGTCATCATCATCAGCCTATGATATTCCACTGCTGGACGGAGGCCTCTCCTATTAACTATGCGTATAAACGCATTAGGAGGTAAATGCCCATACGTATAATCACCACGCTGGGCAAGCGGATTGGCGATCGCAGTAATGTGTCCACTCTGATGACGCTGCCATCATCAATCTTTTATCAAATAGGTGATGCATTCCACGAAAAAGTCCACCGATGTCCCGTACGAACCAGGTTTTTCTCAAAATTGTGGATTTATCGAAGTTTTCTTTCGTGACTAGAAGAGTCAAAAATTGCTCAAAAATATATATAATAACTAACAACTTGGAAGAAAACTCAAATTATCGAAATATAAGCGCGTTTGTACGGGACAGCTCATGGAATGCTTCAATAGTGGTCAGTGACACTTCAATCCCTTAGTCGACTCCTACGACACCCGCAGGAGTTGGGGTGGTGACAAATGTATTCTTACTGCCGTCACCACACGGCTCAGTTGGGATCACGAGCCCGTAATTATCCTGTGTAATATGAAACATTATTGCAATTCCCAACTCAATATAAATCGATATTACTCAACCTAAACTATCGGTATTTAGCCGTGAACTAAGTTCTGAACGTCGAGCATTGATGTATAAAATTTATGCTCTCTAAAGCGACCACAGTAGATATGGTAAACAGTAAGAAATAATAAATGAGTCAAAATTATTTTTGTTGTCTTATTTTGTGTCCCTAAAAATGTGACAGAGTTGTGATTTTTGTACGAGATGACGTTTTGTTTCAAATTTTTGATGTATGGATTAAAAGATAGCGTAGAAAAGAAATACAAGTGCACCGGTTTTTTTTACATACTGAGTCGAAACAGCAACTAAAAGCGTAACAGAGTGGTTTAAAACAAGACAACGAAAATAATTTAGACCCAAAAATATACAAGGTGTTTCCTGAGACATCAATAATCTCGCACACGTCGTGTATAAAAGTCATACTGAGCTGAGAAATTTTAGTATGGAACCAATCCCGAAATTAACCGAAGACTTTTTCAAACATTTTTGTTTTGTTTTTTTCTTACTTCGCGACGATTTTGGATCAATACTAAACGTTGTTCAGTATCTTAAATACAGGATGATTTGGAACGCAGCGTAGGACGTCCACCTTCAAGATAGACAGACGACCTAATGAAAATTGCCTGGAGATGCTGGATGCAGGCTTCCAATCGGTGGATGTGGAGGTCCAAAGGGGAGGCCTATATTCAGCACTGGACGTCTTATGGCTGAAATGATCATGATAATGAAAATATTTTGAATCTTTATTATGTGCAAAAGCTCGATACCTAGTAGTTGGCAAGCACAACAATTTACATACAATTAAAGTTGCTGATTACTTAACTCGATTTCCTACTAAGTAAATGTTAACTTCAGAACACAAAGCAGAATCAAAATGGCCACGGGAAGTAAGCTGGCGATCTGCCAAACCACGTAATGAAGATGCAGAAACCTTTGAAAGCACAAAAGATACGACACCTTTTTGGAAGTAATGACAAAGCTTTGTGAGAAGATGCATCGTTAAGAGCACGATCGTGTAAACTTGTTTGATATTATCCTGACGTTTCGGGCATGACGTTACACACGTGGTTGCAGGCTAGCGAGAAAATTTATCAACTCTTTATAGCTACGCGTGTTCCGAATAATGCGATGTTTTGATTTTAATCGAATTGAGGTGCAAGGAATCTCGCCCGCGTGGAATCCTGTGATTTACAAATGTAAGCACTGCAATGTTATCACTTACCACTCTTACCAGCAGGTATGATCGTGGTCAAACGTCTACCTATTTTGAATAAAAAAAAGCGTGATGAAACATCAATTTTAAAGCCATTGGATGTGGTGAGTGTTGTGTGTAGGCCTAGTGACAACTTAAGCCTAGAAGTGAATAATCAAGACTAGGTGTAGGTAGTTCATAAAACTCGCACAGCTAGAAGATACTCGTATACAGGATACCTAGTTTAAATTTCAATTAGATACTTTCGTTGCGTTCTCGAAATAAAGGATTTTGATAGACAGATCGACAACGAAGAAATCGTATAATAGTTCAAAATTTTCCTTTAGAAATACATTAATTTGCAATGAATAATTTATGAGCATTTTACGTTTTGTTATCTGTCAAACTAACACTACTTCGCGCTACGCTAGCGATTAAAATACGGTTTTACCCGCTCGTATTAATGAATAAACGAGCGCTTTAACTAAGAGCTAGTGAGGGGGGGAATTATGACCGTACTCGTACTGCAAACAATTCGACTGTGACCTCAAAACCGCTTGAAATTCGGCCATCCCGTATACTGTGCAATGTGCATTATCGTCACTATTGCAGGAATAATAAGCCTTATGGAAATCTTGTTTAGTGAAGCAAATTGTAGCTATAATGGATATTGTTGCAGTTTGAAGCAGATTAGATATTGAGCTTATATAACTTTGTGCAGTTCAATGCTTTACGTAGAATTAGGTACATTGAACTTTTTTTATTTTTGAAGTTTAAGGGTGAAGACCACAGAATTAGATTTGGATAGAAGAAACAAGTTCATTCATTTGTATGGCGGCCGAGCGTGTCAGATTTTGTACTGAAGTTGTTACTTGGCTATGATTTTAAATATGTCTCAGGCCCTTGAGTATTTCAATTTTTTTGTGTTGTTGCAATTAATATTACTTAATGTTTTTGTTCACTTCAACTTTTGACGCACAATTTGACGCACGAAAGCTGCAAGCTGCGACTAAAGACGGACAACTCAGTAGATTTTACTGAGTTCATTTGACACGCTAAGTAGATACGTTTGCTTGATCTATGGTATTGAAGACACATTTATCAGCATGCGTACGCATTTTGTCTATAGAAAATGTCACTTTAGTATGGGACCGAGTCCAGCTTTCCGCGCGCGTACGCATGCTTACACGTTTCATACTAAACGGTCAATTTTATTCGACAAAATGCGTACGCATGCTGATAAACGTGTATTCACCCTTACTAAACATCAATTGAGCATGGGCAGCAGGGTCATCATAGGGGATACATTACTGCGATTGCCAAGCCGCTTGGCCAGCGTGGCGATTATGGGAATTTAATTTACCTGATAATAAGCCTTTACGCATAGTTGATAGGAAAACCTACGTCCAGCAGTGGACTGAGATGGCCGGGCACAGGTGGTCCAATCACTGAACATTAAATGCTTACGTTGTCATTTTATCTTGTTATTGCATGTTGATTGTATATTTGTGGACATCTTTTATTGGCTTTGTTTACTGTACCTACACTCAGTTTTGTATATTTCTTATATAAGGTACACCCGGGTAAGACCGGACTATTTTTCGGTGAGTTGAAAGGATGTCACAAAAAAAATATAAATTTATTCTAACTAACTTTTACCTGCAGATGTGTAATGTACGTGATAAAAAAGAAATCAAGCTTTCAATATAAATTAACTTGATACCGCTTAGCTAAATAGCTTAGGAGTAATAAACATTCAAACTTGCACAATTTTTTTTCAAGACACCCAACCGAAAAACCTTCTTGGCTCAAAATCGGACTAGTATCTAATTTCAACTCTAAAGTAAGGAGAAGGTTCATAGCTTCCTGTTAAAGATCGGATCTACAAAAATCCTCGAAAAAAAATTTTTTTTTTTAAACGTTCGTAGCTTATGACTGATGCGGCTGAGCGGTTTCTGCATAATATAGCCAGTGAGGAAAAAATACTACTATTATAGTAGTAATTGCGGTCATCCGATCTTACATTAGATCCGATCTTAGCCGGGTGTACTCGTACCTTACTGCTGTAGTACGGTCAAATCGTATATTAAACTCGCAAAATATGTAGTAAAGCTGCATTTTTGGTATGTTATTTAGACACCATAGGGCAGTATAAAACCACATTTTGCAAGCAAAAAAAAGTTGTGCTAGCTGCGTTATACGTGAAAAACTGTGAAATTTACTGTCTATTTTTAGTTTCTGATTTTTATAAAAAAAGCCTTACGTTTTTTGACAATATGTATCAGGTAACGTTTAAAGATGAATAAATTTGTAACAAGATGAGATAACATGCATTACCGTAGGTCTTATAGTTTCAGAGATTCGAGACTTCAAATAGTACCCTGTTTTGTAAACTAGATAAAATGTTGAGTTTTGCTAACGTTTTTGGTTTAATATCGCATTACCTAATTACGCTACGAAAAACATGAAATAATTATCTTATAGCGCAATTAATATTCTTTCATTTAAGGGTATAATCAGGTCAGTAAACATTGTAATTGAAACTAAAAACGCGAAATTCAAAAAGCAGGAGGTCCGCTATCTAAGTTTTTCATACAAATGGTAAGTCGTGTTGCAAAGCTACAATTTTTGTATATTATATGGGCTCTATAGAGATGTACGAAAATGCATATTACAAGAAAACAAAAAAAAGGATTTAGGTATAGGACGTAAATAACTGAAAAAAAATCGGACTTTTTTTAGTTTTTGACGTTTAACTAAAAAACTATAACTTTTTGATACTAATTGCTATAAAACTATGAAAGAATATTAAATTCGAAAGGATTTGAGCTACCTTGCATTACCCTAAATTATATAGATTTAGAGATACGACATTTCAAAATGTGCCCTTCATTAAGTTAAGAAAATAAATGCATGTTTTGAAGCCTCGTGTAACCCCAACTAAAAGACTTACAGTAATTGTTATCGGCTCAATTTGTTCCAAATTTAATGTAGTTATTATCTACAATTACTTTTTTTTCTTAGCGCGAACGTTTTGCCAATATTTAGTTAATAGCTTTAACGTAACCTAAAATTTATTTTATGTTTTGATAAAAGGGCACTTTATGAAATGTCGAATCTCAAAATATATATAACTTATGGTGATGCAACGTAGCTCAAATTCTTTCAAATTTAATGTTCTTTCTTAGTTTTATAGCAATCAGCATCAAAAAGATAAAAGATTTTAAGTTAAACGTCAAAAACTAAAAAAAGTGCGATTTTGTTTCCGTTTTTTACGTCCTATGCCCAAATTATTTTTTTGTTTTTCTTTTAATATGCATTTTCGTATATATCTATAAGGCCTTTATAATATACCAAAATTGCAGCTTTGCAACTCGACTTGCGATTTGTATGAAAAACTTAGATAGCGGGCCTCCTGCCTTTGGAATTTCGGGTTTATACTTTCAACTACAAAGTTCGCTGACCTAATTTTACCCTTAAATTAAAGAATATTAAGTGCGCTATAAGGTCATTATTGCATGTTTTTCGTAGCATAATTAGGTGAGGCGATATTAAGTCGAAAACGTTAGCAAAACACAAAATATTAGCTAGTTTACAAAAAGGGTTACTTTTTAAAGTCTCGAATCTCTGAAACTATAAGACCTACGGTAATGCATGTTAGCTCAACTTGTTGGAAATTTATTAGTCTTTAAACGTTTATTTACATATGATATCAAAAAACGTAAGGTTTTTTTAATAAAAATCAGAAACTAAAAAATGACCCTAAATTTCGCAGTTTTTCACGTACTACCCAGCTAGCACAACTTTTTTTTGCTTGCAAAATGTGGTTTTATACTGTCCTATGGTGTCTAAACAACATACCAAAAATGCAGCGATACTACTTGATTTGCGAGTTTAGGGTAAAATTATGTACGATTTGACCGTACTACTGTTGATGTCCCAAATAAATAAAATAACGTAAAAGTAAACATTATATCATGCACTGTGTATTTTTTGACTGTGATCTTGCAAAAGCGTTTGAATTCGAACAGCCGCCATACTCGGGCATTATCGACGTTATTGCAGCCAATATGCAGCTGCATTTGACTGCAGTCCCGTTGATATTGCACTGAGTTTGAAGAGAATTGGACGTTTACAATGATATCGAATCTTGGCCGTCCACCAATTGGGGTTGTTCATTATTTTCGTAAATTATATTAGACGTGCATTGCTGGCCTGCACGCTGCACGTCTAACATGATAATATGCCAGATGATTTGTGGGCTAAATTAATGATCAAATGAGTCACACAACTAAATCCGGACGACGACGTAGATGGCGACATGATCTTGACGCATTTTCAATCTTTAATAAACTACTTTTCTTTTTCCAAAAGTCGTTACAATAATCAAAAGTTTTAGAAGGTATTAGTGGGTAGTATTTTCGTTAATTCTTGACAAGTCGGCTTGTGTCAGAATTTTGCAATTGTAGTATTTCTTGATACAATTGTAACTGACCTCACCAAAAAAGTACTACTAAGTTCTGCTGATTTTTTAAAGTTTTTGTAATACATTTTATGTTGGTCCGATAGGAAGCGGTAACCGTAGCCAATAGACGCTGATAATAGGAGAAACAGTATTTTAATTACAATGCTACACACCTTATCACCATGTCAAACCGCAAAAAGTGAAAAAGAATGCAAGATGCATACTTCCTACAGTGTAGTAAAATATGCTTGTTGTTATTATTATACAAAACTACAAATATTTTGTATGCTAGTTTGTCCCTTTCGAACTTATCAATACGCCTATAAGACTGAAAGGGACAAACAATACTAAGCGGCTTGCTAAGATAGGAGACATTTATGAATAAGGTAAGATTTAAAACCACATGTACTATTCATCATCATCATCATCATATCAGCCGAAAGACGTCCACTGCTGAACATAGGCCTCCCTCAAAGATTGCCACAATTACCGGTCCTGTGCCAACCGCATCCAGCAGACTCCTGCGACCTTTACCAGGTCATCAGTCCATCTTGTGATGGGCCTACCCACGCTGCGCCTCCCAGTACGTGGCCGCCACTCGAGAACCTACCTGCCCCAACTGCCATCGGTTCTACGCGCAATGTGCCGCGCCCACTGCCACTTCAGTTTAGCGATTCGGAGAGCTATATCGGTTACTTCGGTTCTGCTACGGATGGTCTCATTTTTAATCCGATCTCGCAGAGAGACTCCTAGCATAGCCCTCTCCATTGCTCTTTGCGTGATTTTGAGCCTTCTTATGAGACCCATTGTAAGCGACCACGTTTCCGTACCGTATGTACTATTAATAATAACGAAATAAAAAAGATGAACTTGAGTACTGCATATATTTTGACTGTGTCTGACAAAACCGTTTGAAATTCGGCGAGCCGTATAGTTCAGCATTATCGACATTGCAGCGAATGCAGCACTATAAATGCAACTGCATTTGCCTAGATAGAATAAAGCAAGACTAATTGTTTGGTGATTGCAAAAAAAATGTACATAATTAAAGGCATTTGATAAAACAAAATTATCATTCATATTGTTTGTGTATCGAAGTTCTGTGTAACATCTTTTGGCACTGAAAATGGTCAACAAATCAACAAATGGCGCAGGACCGGTCATTGTGGCAATCTTTGGGGGAGGCCTATGTTCAGCGGTGGACGTCTTTCAGCTGATATGATGATCAACAAATACGAACCTATATCTTTATCGCGGGCGGTGATAGCTGATAGCTGGGCGAGTATCGCCGTGTCTCTTTTGTTCGTGTTTATAGCCGATAGTTCATAGTTTAGTAGCTCCCGGTGAGACTAGTTCTTTAAATTTGCCCCCTCTTACTACTGCTCGTGTGGTGACGGCAGAAAGAATACATTTGTCACTACCCCAACTCCTCCTGCGGGTGTCGTAAGAGTCGACTAAGGGATTGAAGTGTCACTGACCATATTTGATTAAAGATTGATGATGGGCAGCAGACATCATAGTGGACACATTACTGCGATCGCCAATCCGCTTGCCCAGCGTGGCGATTATGGGCATTTACCTCCTAATGCGTCTATACGCATAGTTAATAGGAGAGGCCTACGTCCAGCAGTGGACTATCATAGGCTGATGATGATGATGATGATGACTACTGCCGAAGGTTGCTGGACACAGTATACCAGTTATACCACATAGTTTGTATGACTAACTTTCGTAACACATATGTATTATGAAACCGAAATCAGAAGGGGATGCGAAAGTATTGGGTGGATAGACAAGTTGCCAATCGCTAACGCTTAATCGTCAATCGTGAACGAAAGGCAGCTAACTGTCATTTGTCGCACTAATATGAACGAGTGACAGAGAGGGAAAACTACGATACGCTACTAAGCGTTAGCGTTTGGCAACTTGGCTAAGCATCCTGCTGACACAACAGATGGCACAAATTCTACCAAGAAAAGAGTTGTTTATAGATGTAATGAGTTATTAATAAAAAAAATACAAAAAAAGAATAATTTATTGTCTGTAAGCCTCTGCACTTACACTATGGGCGTTTGTGCACTACACTGACTTTTACCGTCCGGTAGTCCGGTTTTTTACGGTCCGATATGCCACGCCATTAAATGTAAGTATAGTAGTTTGTGCACTATACGTAATTTTACCGTCCGACATTTTACTTTTCCCCATTCCGGACAGTATTTTTCCGATCCGAGATGACAGCTATGAAAAACGTGTTTAATGCTTGTGCACTGCGTCCGGAATCGCACTGACTTTTATGACTGTCGACTGACTTTTCATGCTACTATGCCGCACCTCCGAGTAAAAAGATGGACAAGTGCACAAGCCAATCATCCGTTTTTTTAATGCTACTATGCCGCACCTCCGAGTAAAAAGACGGACAAGTGCACAAGCCAATCACGCGTTTTTTCATGCCATATCGGACCATGAAAACTCGGTCTGCCGGACAGTAAAATTCATTGTGGTGCACAATCGCCCTATGAATATATCAATATAACTATGAATATATTTTAAATTGACGTATACCTGTTACCACCAGAGTACTTGGTGGTAACTACTGGGAAAAAGAATTCCCAGTAGTTACCACCAATCACTTTAGTGGTAACTACTGGGAAAAATAAATCCCAGTTGTTACCACCAAGTACTTTACTAGTAATGTGCTTGTTTTTAATTGAATATACACAAAATACTTTGCCAGTTATTAATAAGGAGCTAATTTTATGAATATTAGGTATACACTGTTGTGTCAACAATACTTTTTTTCTTCAATCGACCTTTAGGAAAAACTGCTAAGGTGGATTTACACCAAACGAGCGAATGCTATTTCTACCCCCACTCCACGAAATTTGTTCGCTACACAAAACGTGATTCGTCGAATTTCGTTGATTTCGTAGAGTGGGGGATAGAATAAGCATTCGCCCGTTTGGTGTAAATCCTTTAGTTTGATTTCCCGGCGTCTAATGCACTATTTTAAGTTAGTAGTAATGCACTATTTTTGTCGTAAGATTATTATCTGAGTATTTCAGTAGCTGAATACTCCCTGTAGATAGCTCAAAGAGACTATCACAGTGAATCATCCCTTATCTTGTCACATAAAACCATATTTTCATTTCACTACACATACCGCCGTTATACTAACTAAACCTCGTATTTGCAACACTTATTTATGGCAAAAACACCCCTATTCGAAGTCACATAAAGGTGACATTTCCATCAATTTATTGCTGTTGATCCGATGTTGGGTAAAGCTACGATATCAGTCATACGTTAGTACGAACAATAACAATAAGCTAAAACATCAAACCTACTTAATACCAAAACGTCTTAAATCCCATACCATTCCTACAATCTTACGCCATTTACTCCTCGTGACTAAGCTCTTAGTTAATACGAAAACGTCATAAATCCCATAGAAGTCCTATAGAGTTACGACGTTTAGTCAAACATTTGATTTCGACGGTAGCTAAGCCATTTTGGCTTATCTTGCTCAGTCATTATCATAGCTAGACTCAGGTCAGACTTAATGGAGCTATTAGCAAACCTATTGACCTAGACTTGTTTGAAATACTAGTTACTTTTCAAAATGGAGTATTTGTACCTGTTAAGTTAGTACATAATGAAAAGCCTAGTCTAGGTGAGCAATTCTACCATAGTATTATAAAACCGGAATCAGAAAGGGATTCGAGAGTACTGTTGACACAACATTTACTAAAAGATACTATTTAAGAAAAGAGTTGTTTATAGATGTAGTGAGGGATTAATTAATCTATTGTGTATAAGTAAGTCTCTGCACTTAAATTATGAATATATCCTAGATTGATTTAAACACTGTTGTGACAACACTCAACAGTACTTTCGAATCCCTTTCTGATTCCGGATTCGAAAGTACTGTTTGTTTGATTTTAGTATACGATAAGCGAAAAGTGATACTTTTCGTTCGAATCTGTCATTATCAAGTGACTTCCAAAGAAGGAGGAGGTTTTCAATTCGACTGTATATATATATTTTTAGTATAGCTGGTGCCTTTTTTACGCGCTAGTGCGAGAAGTGTCTCATTTTACGTCAGATCCAAAACTTCGGAGGCCATCTGTACTAAGAAACGTCATACGAGACACGTGCAAACAGGAAATTAGTAACTCGAGTCAATTTAGAACATCGCCACTCGTTTCAAATTTGATGTTTTTCGCACTTGTGTCATAATGTACTATTTTGTTTGCTACCTCAGAACTTCCGATTTCACTTATTCTTTTTTTTAAGGCTGATGCTTTTCGATTAGTCTTATTTTAATTTGTTCCAGTTTATCCATGAGAAAACAATATAAGTCATAAATTTTGCTTTAACCATGTGCACGACGAATGGACGAATATCACGCTAACCAATTTCGATAATTATTTTTTAGCCGACTTCAAAACAAACCAAATTGAATGGTTTTTTTTATTTGGTGATTATATGTAAGTACATATCAAGTTCTTCAAACTCTTTATGTACTGTAGCATTAATCTTTTTTTGTATCAAAATTAAAAAAATACTTGCTCTAAGCATAAATACCTGTTCCAAGTAAAAATACTCGCTATTCCTGATGATTATAACGGAATGTCATGGAATGATATTAGGTAATCCTTTACTATTTGGGGCGGCTTTTTAGGGTTACTCCCGGAATGCTTGAAATTAACTGTAAGGGTTGAATTAAGGAGAAGTTCTTCCGAATTAAAGAGCTGTAGTGACTTATTTTTAACCGACATTAAAAGGAGGAGGTAGTCAATTCAACTATTTTTTTTGTAAGTGTGTAATTTGTTACCCAATATCACCGGGAATCGTGAATTTATTTATTTATTTTATTTATTTGTGAAAGAAAGAAAAAACATAAAAAACATTTATTTGTAACACAACATAATAAAGCTTAATATTTTCTTCGGTTACCGCGAGGATTACTCATGAAATAAAACTATGAAAACGGATAAACTCGCGTATATTAACTAATTTCAACTTCATTCCGACATTTCGAACACTTTACAGGGTTCGTGGTCTGCGGATGACACCACACCCACTAGACCACGAACCCTGTAAAGTGTTCGAAACGTCGGAATGAAGTTAAAATTAGTTAATAATATATACGCGAGTTTAGCCGTTTTCATAGTTTTATTGCATAATAAAGCTTGTTCACGAAATAAAGTACCTAGCCGTCGTAAAATTAGTCTCCACTGTTATATATATATACACAATAGTCCCATGTAGTTCTAGCAGCCATGGGACTGTAAATTGATTCTTCTGTTTTATGTTTAACAGTCCAATATCCATAAGCATTCGCTTAAAAGTTGTCAAAAACAAAATAATTTCAGATAATGCATTAAGCAAAAGTTCAGGGTCAAAAAAATGTGATCTACCGAGACGATTTCAACAATGTTAGACTTGAAATAGTTAATAAAAAACAACAATATCGGTATTGCAACTTAGTTAAGTTAAGACCCATTGGGAAACTAAATGACTCGAAATGGAAAAATAAGAAAAACACTACTAAAATCCAGAAGTTTAAATAAAAGGCCATAATTATGGGGAAATTGATATAAATAACAAACACAGCGTCCGAGAAGATTGGCAAAGAGCTCTTCTTTGTTAAAAACATCCATATAAAGGAATGTTCTCACATAAAAAAAAGGAATTGTACAGCAATGTCTTCTTTATTTTGCGAACAAGCCTTAGGGTGCGGCTCCACTGGCGCGGAGCGGAGCGGAGCGGAGCTGTGCAAAATTGACCAATTACATTCTTCAAATTCCAATTCGAAACACTGTGATGCGGTCTCATTGGCCGACCTCACACAGCTCCGCTCCGCTCCGCGTCAGTGGAGCCGCACGCTTATACACATTAAAACAGAAAATAAACAATATGAACATAAAAAAACGAAGTACCACAAAATGGTATCCAATTCAATATATTGCTAGGCTGTAATCACCTAGTCCCACAGTAAGCTTAATTAAGGCTTGTGATGTGGGTACCAAGTGACGATATTATACTTAAATATATAAGGTCCTAATTTATTAGATGCAGATATTTTTACAGCTGATAGTACTCGGTCTCTGGAGTATATTAAACCATGAAACATTATAGCTTTTGCGATGTTTTTTTGGAGAAAACGGAAAAACAAATTTGCTACGTAAAAACATCCTGTTTATATGATTATTAAATGAAAACTCATTGAACAGATTGTAGTACCTCTTTTACGTATGTACCATTTAACTGGAACTGGCCACTTCACGTCGATAAATTCAATACTTGATTGTCAATGTCATGTTATTTTCCGTTGAATTATGTCGTTTGATGACATGACAGACAGTGTTATTGTGACATGTGATAATGCACATGATGATTTTTTTTTGACGAAATTATAATTATTTTTTTGTTAGGAAAATGAAATCAAAAAAGTTACATGAAAAGATTTCTTAATTTATATTTAAAGTTAATGTAAAGTATCATGACGTGTTAAAATATATGCAACTAATAAATTAGGACCTTATATACATTTGATACTTATATATATATATATATATATATATATATATATATATATATAATACATATATATATATATATATATATATATATATATATATATGTATTATATGATACTTAAATACATAGACAGCCATGACCGAGGAACAAATATTTGTGATAAATAAATACACAAATAATGTCCTCTCGTTTATCGACTACCGATGCCTGATGATGACGATATTGTATTGTCCTAAATCAGTTGCCGAAACACTCCCCTTAACGAATCTACGAGAGATTACAGTTAATCTTCGTTGAAATCTTCAGAGGGTCAACGTAACAAGAAAGGGACGGGTATTGATGATGTTGTTTCAATTAAGGCCGTTGGATTATGATGCGGTTTCAACATTAACGAATGTAATTCAAGATTTGCTGTTATAGTCATTAATAACAGGAGTATAATAGCATATGGACAGATGGAGGTTGAGATTTTACAAAAGCTCTGTGAAGATGATGCTAAGGTGCATTTGGGTGAATCAACTTTTTTCTGTCTGTTATTACCATGGTTACGGTCGCCTGAGTCACACTGGTTTTATGGAAAATTATGCCAGTCAACTATTGGTACTGGATATGAGTGAAATCGGTTGCCATCAATAAATCTAACTTTAAAAATATATTTTTTTAATTATTTGTAAGACCATTTTGATTCTCGCCGTAAGGCTTTTCTAGCCGTAGCGTAAAGCTTTTTTGGTTCCAAACTAGTTTTTGATCCAGAACAGAAACAGAATCGATTGGTATCAAAAAAAAGTTTGTAAAAATACCATTTTCTCGCAACCTGTATGTTTTCCCAAAATCTGTAAATGTCAATCTTCTGTTATTTGAAATCAAAGTAAGGTCTTTAAATACCATTTTCGCGTAACTTTGGATCTGGTAGCTAACTGACCCAAAAATAATTTCCAACCTGAATATAATATTCATTACTTATATGCATTGGTTGGAATACATTCATTGTATTGTCATTAATATAACGGCAAACACAAGAGTAAAATATTAAATTGCACATAAAACCTTATCTGCTCAATTCACAACAAGGGGCGAAAACTCATTACTCCACTTCCAAAACGGTCGCATCAACCCACTAATGAATAAACACGCGAAGCACAAACCACAAACGAAATTGTCGGAAAAGTATTTAAAACTTGCTTTACTACCCTTTCAAGTAGTTATGACTTCACTCGAATGCCATTTGGTCTGATTTCGACCCGACCTTATTTCACCTTAATGACAGGCGCGAGAATTGTAAAATTTATATAAATTCTAGTGACGTCATAGGCCACCGTAGGCCGTAGCTACTGCTTCCTATTCGATAGTCCATGTGCTTGTTTGCTACTAACATGCTACGAACAAATATGACATGGAAGCCACGCCATACTAAATTGCCTTTCAAAAACGGTCCTGAGTTTTAGTTGACAAGTGTCACCTTTTCAATGCATTACGGTAATTAATTTCAATACCAACCTATTAAATCTTAAACCGCCATTTGAAAATAGTTGTGACTGGTCTATCAAAGTTTGAATTGGCTATATTCTGATAAAAAAATTGTTAAAGTTGTTGCGCCGAAATTGCGCGGTGTTAAGAAAAGCGCTATGTCCTGCCCATCTTGGCACAATTGAACAATTATTTTTGGGCGCATTTTTGAGCTGGCGTTAGACGTCCTATATAAATAGGGGTCCATGTAGGTAGGGCAGCTAACATGGAATTATAGAAAATAAATGTTTTTATGTCGATAATAAGCTGTTTTTTATTCCGAAGGTCGGTCGTGACAATTGTCACAAGATTAAGAAGGATTTTTGTTAATTCTTGACATGAGCCTGTGTATTTTGCTACAATTTGTCGTGTTTCTTGAGACAATTGTAATTTAATTCCGCGAAAAAGCTATTGACTACTGATTTATTAACGTTGTTGGCATTCATTTTAAATTAGTGCAAACAAACACACGGCCCGTCTGATTGTAAGTCTGAGTGATTCTAAAATAGAATAGCGTAGCGAGTGTTTTAATCCTTTTCGTCTCGGTGGTCAACTATAATGACAATTAATGAATTAGTGTTCATGTTTGAACGACTGGCGATAGATACCCGTGATATAAAGAGTTAATATCTTATTATGTAGCAGTTGCACAAACTACTATTATCAAATCTATGTATTCTAATTTGCTTATCGATTGCGCATATCTCGACAAAGTTAAATAGGTCAGTACGTAAACAAACAAAAGACGACATCCGATAATCTTTTCAAGAAGCGCTTGACAAAATCGAACTTTTTCACTGGCAGACGTAATTTTGTGCTGAGGAGACCTCTTTATTCTCAGACCAGAAATGTCATAAGTGCGAAGGTAATGACAAAGGAAAACGACATTGCTCTTCCAAAGAATATTTCGCCAGATAGTACACAATGGATTTAGATATGTAAGCGGAAAAAGTGTGTCAACGGTTTTATGGTAACGTGGATGGATTTTTGAGCGTCTTTTCCCATTCATGGGTAAGAATGGCCATTTTATATTTAGACCCAAAGGCAGTGTAATTCTAAGCGAGGAAGTTACGTTGAAAAGCATTGAAAATAAGAATTCCTTTTGATATGGAAGAGGATAGTATTTCTTTGGAGAATTTAATTAATTTCTTCAATTTATTGATAGATGCTCCATATCTACGTATCTATTTATTATTGTGCTTATTTAAAGCCCTCAATCGTTTCTTGCCTAAATCAAAAATTTTCTCATTATTATTTTTTTTTATAGGATGTGTTTTTATTATAACCGTATTATTTTCAATATAAATTTTGTCATTGTTGTATTCTGGCCATTTTTTTCGCACCTCAACACCAAACGTGCCTATTTTGCGTGGTCCCAAAGCTGGCCCATTTTTTGAATTTTTTCGTAGTTTTGTGCAGGTTTCCTCACGATGTTTTCCTTCACCGTAAAGCACTTGTGAATATCAAGTGATATTTCGTACATAAAATTTTGAAAAAGTCATTGATACGAGCCGGGGATTGAACTCACGACCGTTGCGTAGCAGCCGTGCATTTTACCACTAGACCACAAGCGCTTTTTATTTTTTATTTTTTTATTCAGCTTATATTTGTGTCCCATTGCTGGGCAAGGGCCTCTCCCCTCAAACTTCATAACTCCCGAGTGTGTGTTTTTAGTTTTATAGAACTTTATTACTGTACCAATAAAGGAAGTTTGCCTTAATCGCCCGCTTGGCAAGTGGCTTGGCGATCGCAGTCTCCACCGTACTTTAGAGATGCTCCTGCCCATCCCCCGGTGGTCTTGGTCGTAGTTTCAGGACATACCGGTGATACATCAATGACACTGTAGTTCCTTAGTCGACTCCTACGATACACACGGGAAAATTTGGGGAGTTGACTAATGTAGTAATGTATTTGTAGTGCCGTCACTACGCGAATTATTCGCATGAAGAAATATTATGTAACTGAAAAATGCGATAAAGATGAAAAAATTGTACACAAATCAACTTCCTTAGGCCCAAACAAAGTAAAACTTTGAGTTGGCATATGGAAAAAAGTAAATCCCATGTAGTTTCATACGTCAATAATGTAATAAGTGGCGACGTCGTCCATATTTATGCACATACATAAACAAAATGTAAAATGAAATCAGTTTATATTGGTAAGCAAATTTCAGTCTTAAGTTTTGCCCAATTTTGACAGATTTTGTCTAGAAAATTAAGTGTCAAATGCAGTAATTGGAAAACTATTAAACAAAAGAACATTGCTGGCTCTTTAAAATGACAATGGAATTTACAACCTATTCACAGTTAAAATATAATTACCTAGTGCTGTACTGTAGTCACTAGACAAAATAAACTGGATAAATTAGGTTTCGAAATTCAATGAAGAATAACGCTTAAAACGTTATTCATAACTGATTATCAAACAACAGTTTATTTAAAAAAGTTATAGCTTTCAATATTTTTTTTGAAAAAATACCACTGAAAGAGAAATTGAACCAAAATTCGATTACTTATAACATAACAAACTATGAGTACGTCATTGTTTTATCAACAAAAAAATAGAAAGTAATAACATTTTCTTCGGTTACCGCGAGGATTACACATGAAATAAAACTATGTAAATGGATAAACTCGCGTATATTAACTAATTTAAACTTCATTCCGGAATGAAGTTAAAATTAGTTAATATACGCGAGTTTATCCAGTTACATAATTTTATTTCAGAAATTAATACATTTTTCAT
>JALPQI010018068.1:0-32360 GCA_025490895.1 Thaumatotibia leucotreta
TCCCATTTCTCAAATATTATTTGAGTGACATTATTATTGACAAATTAATGAAATGCGTACACTTTGCAAAGTCAGGGTTTAATATTCATACAGGTCGATTCACAAGAGATGACACTTGAATGTATTGAATGACATTATTGATTTGGCAATAGGCATGATGACTGGCAAGTCAAATCAGCATATTTTTTCGAACTGTCAAAACGATCACTACTATGGAATTTTATATGAAATACTCAAAAGTGACGTCACGTTTGAGTACTGCCAAATGACTTACTCTTTTAAGTTCTTTTCAATTTATTAAATAGAAGTTCTGTAGAAAAATTACTGCAATCTACATCTTAGTAATAATTTCGTCGTGTATTAAGTATGTCGTACGTAGTGTTAAATAATTTATTTTAACTACAGTCATCATCCCTATTCTAGGTAAGAGTGTAATGTAAGCTTGTTTATTTATTAATGATGCCAATTTAACTACAATTATATCTAGATGTACAGGGTGGAAAGAAACGACGAACCTTCCCGCTACCGACCGAGTCTACCAACCATTACGATGAAGAGCACATGTAGTATGGGACCACATGTTGGACCAACATCGAAATATCTTTAAAAAAAATTAACCCGACATACAAAGTGAGTGAAGTTCAATAGTATGGAAAAGTCAATTTTCCATGTACGTTTTCGATGTTGGTCCATGGTCCCATACTGAAAGTTCATCCTAATGGTTGGTATACTCGGTCGATAGCGGGAAGGAACGTCATTCCGTTCCACCCTGTAGTATAATTATGTATCTAGGTATCATTTAATGGGCATTTTCACTTCTAGGGATACCCAATTACCTTAACTCTCACAAAAAATTAACTTCTATGTCAGTTTTGTAACGACAATTAAGCATTGAATATCAACAAATTTTTTTTATCCTTTGGTCCAGAAAGAATACGCGTTTATGCAATATAAAAACATGAATAAAGTGGATTTACGTAAATATTTAATGCTTAATGGTCGTTACAAAACTAACATCGAAGTTAATTTTTTAGTGAGAGTTAAGTTAATTAGAAATGAAAATGCCCATTTACTCTATTCTGACTAGACAACCTTGACATACTAACCTGTATCTGAACACATATACAAGTACTACTTTCTTTTTTTTTACGTAGTACTTCACGTCACTTAATTCGATCCGTTCGTGACAGGCTCTTATGAATCAAACTGTAGTGTGTCTTATGAATGTACAGTCGCCATCAAAGCGTCCGGAGCGCTCAAAAATATCTAAACACCCGTCTTCGTTATGGCAATATGGGGGTGTTTAGATATTTTTTAACGCTCCGGACGCAACTGCTATACTGAACAACTTTTAATATGGGGCCAATCACGAAATCTAAAAAAAATTGTCTTTTTCATACATTTTGACCGATTGATCACGACATTTTATATGAAAAAGGCAATTTTTTTTTTAGATTTCTGGGTTAGCTCCATAGTAAAAGTTATTCAGCTTAACCTACCAAATCACCCGTTCAAGGTTTTCAGTGGCTCGTGGAACACCCTGTATATGATGATGTAATTTCCATGTCGAATTTTGACCATACATGTAAAACCAAGTACATGTTATTGATAGAGATATAAAAACAACCACAATTATCAACAAGGCAGCAAAATGTTGCAACCGTCGTTCTAATGGATAGCACAAAACGAAAATGTTATACGAGGTGAAATCTAAAGGTGCGTTTAAACCAAAAGAGCATTCGTTGTTCTAACCTCCCACTCTACGAAATTCGATCGGTACACAAAACGTGATTGGTTGATTTCGTAGAGCGGGGGATAGAACAGCGAATGCTCTTTTGGTTTGAACACACTTTAAATTGTGATACAAGAGAAATCGAGAATGACATGAATCTATTGATGATTTTAAACAACTTTTACTATAGGCCAACGGTGCAAAACTCAAAAACTAGATAAAAGTCAAGTCTGATACATTTAGTCAACCTTTCTTTAAGTTGGCTTCATAGTAAATGGGTAAGGCCGCGGATTTTGACGAATGTGACACAGACATAACATAAAAAAAAATACGTTACGTTACCATAAACCGCAACGAAAGTTACTATAAAGCTCAGCTCATACTGGTATGAACTCTGATTAAATAAAGGTCGTAAAAAAAACATATTTTTATCACTAAATAGTTGTTTTAATCAGATATAATAATCAACCCGTATAATGTAATTTCTCATACCTAGTAATTACTTAAATTAACAGTATTTATAAATGTTTAAATGCCATAATCTTTGGAACTAAATAAACTAAATAAATCACCATAAATGCTTAAATGGAAATTGAACTGTTATTAATTAACACTATTAAACGCGTTAATAATTATACTGTATTTCATTAGCCCTAGGGGAGTAAAATTACCCACTGGAAAAAGCTAATTACTTAAAAAACGCAAATCAAAATACCTAAATAATAAAATAATTTGATTTGTTTCGCAAACACTTGTTACAGTATGCTGTCATTCAAAATCTAATAAAACTCATTGAAATTAGTAAATTTCTGTGTGTACTTCCCTTTACCACATATTTTCGTTACGTAACATAAAAAATACGTTACGTTTTGTAAATATGTAACGTATTCGTAACATAAGTGTAACGTATATTTGAAAAAAGGTTGATTATCTTGGTAAATAATTGCAATCTGAACATAATAATACATGCTACTGACGTTTGAAACTAAACCCCTTCGTATGAAAAAACAGCCGTTTAATAATAATCACTACTTACCGTAAAAATCACACTACCACTTTAGACGTTTTTTGCTAAAACTTTCGCCGCGTGCACTGTGACAACCATTTGTTAACGAATTAATGGGAGTGAGTGTGCCTATGGGTGTTGCCCTACTAGAATAAGAGTTCCTAGTGTCTATAAACAAATTTCTACCAACATTGGTTTAAATATGACCTTAAAAAAGCGTTACGAAAGTATCGTAACGAAAAATTGGAATTGGTGACCCAAAAAGTAAAGGGAAAGAAAACAGTAAAATTGTTCACATATCATAAGTCCTTAATGAACGAAGCAATTGTTTATCATTCTATTTTGGTTTAAAATCAAACAGTTCATGCTGACAAGTCTAATAATATGAAAAAAAACGGTTTTAAGTACTCGTAGTCGAAAAAATTACTCGACTTACGTTACGTTTTTGGCAGAAATATTTATTTATTAATTTTAAATAAAGAGCTAAATTAGCTATTTAATTTGATTACATGTAACTGAGCATAGGGGAATATTTTAAAATTGATCAGAGTTCTCTAGATGTTGTCAGTTTTGTTTTATGAGCGAGACAAATTTTAAGCTCCGAATTCGTCAAAATCCGCGGCCTTACCCAAATGTTAAATTAAATTATTACAACTAATTATATTGTATATATATGGTACAATTTAATTATATTGTATCAAGTTTTTTTCACCCTGATTCACCTGATTTAACCCTGTAAGGAAACAATTATTTCATCAGAAAATGTTGCACTGAGAAAATATGCTCCATACATGTTTAAGAAAGATATAGAATGTAGTCAAAGTATTGTACTTCAAAAACGACGGTTGAAACATATCTTATCAACTAACGTACGTCCTATACAAAAATAACAAGTGCAGCAAAAATATGAATATGAAATGGATCCTGGATTATCGGAACTTCAATTATCCGAACACAAGTGTTCGGATCAGAGTTGGGCAAAATTGATTAGATTACTCCTTCTAATTACATTTGTATTTATACTTACTTTGTTATCTAGATAAAAAAGTAATCTAGATTACATAGTAAGTACAAATACAAAGGTATTTTATAGTATGAATTAGATTACTTACCGCCCAACTTTGGTTCGGATTAAATAACCCAATTATTCGAACGCAAGTGATAATTCGTTTCATAACTCTCAACAGCTCAACATACATGAGTACCTATTTTCTTTTATTTTGTCCATTTTGATAATTTTGAATTGATGGGAACATTTTGGAAAATTTCTACTCAGAATGTTTCAATCCCAAAAAGGAAAAAATGTCCCAAAACTTTCATATATTTTTCGGAATTCTGGAATGGAATTTTTTTCCAATCTCCTACCATCGCGTTTCCTCGCCTACTTAGCGAGAAATATCGAAAATCCTCATCGAAACAACTGAAGTCAGCAGGCTTAGCACATGATTGGTGCGACAGTATGTCGCCGCGAGATAGATGTCCCGTCCTTCACTAGCTATATTAACAAAAGAGGGACGGATAGACTATCTCGCGGCGAGATACTGTCGCGCCAATCATGTGCTAAGCATACAGGACCATCTCAGCGGAGCATCAAAAACTCAACCATTTCTATATCGAACGTACGTCAGTGACAACAATAAGGCGCATTAATTATCAAGGCAAGTGAAAGTGAGGTAGAAAGTGTTCGTGTCTCACTCCAACCCTAGCAACCAATTGATCCCCTGTGCCATGAACATGACGAGTGGTTGCCAGGCAACCAGCCATCGGAGCCAATCTAGTAGTTGCCCGTAGAGGAGGTGCGGCCGGTCCCAGCTGTGTTACTGTTAAGGGTTTACGGACTTTGATGGTAGATGGCGCTGTGAAGGCCTGCATCGCGCTATCGGTTTATTGTTTGTTGAAGTGATCTTGAGTATTCTTGGCGTCAAAATAGCAATAAATAAAAAATAATGTGGGGCAAATGCAACTATGACATAAATGCGACCAGTTGAAATTTCTCTTGATTTATTTCTAAAATCTAACGTTTGGAATACAAACCTTGTTTGATATTTAGAAAACGTTATAGTGATAGGTAGAATCTTTTTACAAAACCTTTTAGATACATTTCAAGGCCCTACCTGGGCCTGGCTTAATTTCAAATAAAAAAAAGTTTTTAGATTTTGAACACTGACCATTTATTTATCGAAGATTGATGATTAGCAGCAGCATCATGAATCATAGTGAATCACACAGTACTGCGATCGCCAACCCGCTTGCTCAGCGTGGCGATTATGGGCATTTACCTCCTAATGCGTCCATACGGATAGACTAACGAGAGGCCGTTATCTAGCAGTGGCCTGATATAGGCTGAATGTGTGATGTGCAGCGGTCGGAAATCTGGTGGCAAATTTAGCGTTGAAAATGTCGGAAAAAAAAACAATTTTTTTTTCCTGGAATGTATGAAAACTTCGTTTTTTTCGTATTTTTACAGAAATAATCAATGTCACTGTCACTGTCACTCCTTGCCATCTGTTTCAATTGACTTTTCCTCAGTGACATCGCGTTCTCCTAGTATAAGTGAAAATTAGACCTAATACACATTGGTTTAGAGTTGAAAATTAAAGTGAAAAATTTCATTGTTTTTTTTTTCGAAAAAATCAGAAGAAAAACGAGCTGTTTGGAAAGAAACTGGATTTAATCCGGAAATTTTCAACGCTAGGTGGTATTTTGGAGCTGTTATAGGGCCTTCCCATTCAGGCTAGGCGGACTACCGATATTCATAATTGTATCGATAAAATAAATATAGAATACAATTATATGTAACATATGATTACGAGTCTATCGCGATTGAGTGATCTCATTTTTAGGAAATTAAATGTAAGTAGAATTTAAAATAATAACATATTATTGTTTCTTTAAAACCCCACAATTTGAAAAAATGATGACTATCTATTTCTTTTACAGAGGAAATAATGACGAAACGCTTATTAGCACTGAAACAGACTATAAATGAATTTGATAAATGTTAAAACATTGAACTGAACTGATTCAATATGTTCAGCCACTCAGAAACTCTTTAGCGGCGAGACTGCCTGCTGTTTACCTCTACCTTTAGTCTTGTTCTATTATTTATCGATAATAATGAACATTGGCAGTCGATAAATGAGTCAGTAACAGTAATCTTTTACAATTGTCGCACCTGTAACCATGGTAAAATAGGCCACATACATTGATTTAGAATATATAAGTGGATCCCCAAACAGCTCAAAACAATGGCCCCAAAAAATGGGCTGCAGAAGTAAATATTGCGGTCCTTTTGCTCCGCTATTCAGTTCTGACCAGACATTTGGTCACATAGCATCATCATTATACATAAAAAGTTTCTACTATTTTGCGGTGTTGTTCGCAAATTTGACACTTATTGCTCACATCACAAAGTTTTTTATTCTTTGAGTTTTTTTTATTATAGTTTATTGTAAGTGAGCGTTATTAGCTTCAACTGAAACATGATAGAAATGACTTTTAGTGCCACTTTTCTTGGTTTTTTTGTTTGGCTCTGTGCGTCCATTTATTATTTAATGTCATTGGCCACATATCGTAAACGTGTCGGTAAAGGATACGGGTTGGTGAACATGCGCTTGAGGTCGACCCGCTCGCGACAGTAGGGGCAGGTCTGTTTCTTGCCGACGATGCACCAGCCGCGGATGCAGAACTCGTGGAACACGTGTCCGCAGGACAGCTTGTATGTGTTCTCTGGGATTCATAAACACAGTGTTATGCACAGATGTCATATACAGTGTGTAAGTCTAATACGGGCGAAGCTCTTAAAGGGTGTTAGTTTACGATATAATAAGTACATTCAAATAACTTTTACTTAAAATTAGAGCATCAAAAATTTCCATACAAAATAATTCAGCGCGCAATATAGAGCGTGTTAAACAAACGTGTATACGCGAGTTAAACACTCGTTGACAGCTAATTTCAAAAGCAGATGACATAACTGCGATGTCAACAATAACAAATGTTCGTACCTACATTGCTGCTCCGATAATCTTAAAAAATTCTGTGGGGTCCCAATTAAGAGTAATTTAAAAAAAACCTTGTGAGTCATGATTACACTAATGAATCCCATGCCTGGTTTAATTAATCGCCCGTATTAGATTTACACACTGTATACCATAGATCAAGCAAACGTATCTACTTAGCGTGTCAAATGAACTCAGTGAAATCCCCTGAGTTGTCCATCTTTAATCGAAGCTTGCAGCTTTCGGGCGTCAAATTTTGTAAGTTGAAGTGAACAAAAACATTAATAATGCCTCCTTAAGTAATATTAAATGCAACAACACAAAAAATATGAATACTCAAGGGCCTGAGACATATTTAAAATCATAGGCAAGTAACAACTTCAGTACAAAATCTGACATGCTCGGCCGCCATACAAATGAATGAACTTGTTTCTTCTATCCAAATTTAATTCTGTGGTGTTATGTTTAGAGATCGGGAAAATGTACGTCATTGTTGGCAATAATATTAATATGGATACGACTCCAAAGTTGATAACACTTTCGCAACCAGACAAAATTTCGAACAATACCCCAGAAACCGACAATACCCGCTAGGCGGGCAAGGACGTGAAATTCAACGCCGCACGCCGCGAACCCGCTAGGCGGGCACGGCTCTGACGCTCAGGGTTGTGCCAAATTAATTTTGTATACGTGATAGAGCTACGATTAGCTTTTCTTAAGGTCGAAGTGTACAACAGAGAAGCATCTTTTAATACGGATATTTTACGAGTCCGAAAGAGACACAATCAATGAAACGCGTACGAAACAGCAGTGAGCAACACCATCCGTGGTGGTGCTAAAATAACGTTATTATCGGTTTTAAAAATAGATTACGATGTCCCAAAAGAAAGTAATTAGACTTGCTATTTTTTCTGTTAGTAGCAGCAGCCCTCAGGTAGCGAAAATGCAATAAGTACTCGTTTTTGCTCGTGTTACACCGTGTATGGATGTATATAATAATAAAATGTAAATATACATCACTCTCCAGTTACAATAAAGGCGTAATCTCACCTATAACTCCCTCTTCATTAACGGCTACTAGAAGCTTGTCACCACAGACTGCACACACGTCTGTCTCTAACTGCCGCGTCGGGATACCCTCTTGTGTGTAATACTGAAAACATTACATTTGTGAGCCTTTTCAGCAAAACGTCCCACTTTTTCGACGATACGCCAAATAATAGGGTCTTTTGAGCCCCACCCCCAATTTTTTTACTACATATTTAATATCATGGTTCTCTATTTAAAATTATCGCCGAAAGTAATTTTCCCGAGTATCACTTCCCAATCAACATAGCGCAGAATTTAATTTCGCTGAAAGATCACTTCATAACTGTAACGTTACGAAGACGTACTCGTATCTTTCGCATAATATCATGTACCAACCTAACCTAGTTGCCAAATGGAAATAAGGCCAAATTAAAGTTAGCAAATCATTTGGTTGCCGTGTGGTGACGGCAGTAAGAATACATTTGTCACCACCCCAACTCCTCCTGCGGGTGTCGTAAGAATCGACTAAGGGATTGAAGTGTCACTGACCATTATTTGATAAAGATTGATGATGGGCAGCAGCGTCATCATAGTGGACACATTACTGCGATCGCCAATCCGCTTGCCCAGCGTGGCGATTATGGGCATATACCTCATAATGCGTCTATATGCATAGTTAATAGGAGAGGCCTACGTCCAGCAGTGGACTATCATAGGCTGATGCTGATGATGAAGAAATCATTTGGTAAATGTTCTTATGCTATACCAGTAACTGGAGTTCGAGGCCAAAGAATCTACGAAAATATTGCCACAACAATGAATTAATGTTCTTACAATAGTAAATCCTTATTTTCTAAAAACAGACGTTGAGATATGTTATTTGTTGGTAATTTTAATTCTTTAATTTATAGAAACAATATTATTTACTTATTTTCACGTAAATATAAGATATTATAATAAAAACTTAATTATCCGCAATTATTAGTAACAAAGTTGGTATTGCGCTGGTATCACCTCAGGCGTTAATAACATTTGGTACAGCAATTTAACTACACATAAATTAAAAGGTAGGTATGGTTAAATTACTAAGCAGTATAATTACTATACTATTACTAAGCAGTCTTAAGCCTTATTACGGGTTAAAATTATGGGAAAGAAATTTGGAAATGTAAAATGAAAGCATTTTTTGTATTTTATTTTTTATTTGTCTTCTTCATCACTTATCATCCTGAGTCTTGGGTAAAAATAGAGTACCTACACTCCCATAAAAGCCGAGAGGCCTTTATGACGCCCAAATAATTTGTAAAATATACCTCTTAGAGTATATATATAACCAACTTTGTTCCAACAAAAATGTGACAAACTCATTTTAAACCTTAAAATAAGCGACAGTAAGTTTCGGACTCAACACTGATGGTGTTATAAAGGACTCTCGGCTTTTATGGGAGTGTACTCGATTTTTAAGGCATTAATAAGGCACCCCTGCCTTATTACGGGTTAAAACTGCTTAGTAATAGTATATTATAGTACTTATACTGCTTAGTAATTTAACCATACCTACTGTCTTAACAAATATGGCACGCTGTCGTATGTGTTCACTGGTAATTCAAGTTCTTTTTAAAATAGGCTTTGAAACGTTGGCTCTTATCATTTTAAGTTCTTTACAAGAAAATTTTGTCATATCAATGTTAGTTAAGAGAAAAAAAAGTTTTTAGGTATTTACGTGTTTTTAAGAAAATCCTAGTTGTGACCGCCATATTAAACAAAAAGGCGTACAAACATTACACAGGTATATAATGTTTTTATTAGGAATTATTTTAAATAAATATATTAAAAAACAAAAAGGTTGTGGAAACCTGAAAACTTTATTTGACAATGACATAAGAGACTTTGACGGATTTGACAATAACGCATCTGTCGTAGTTTCGTTGGCCTCGAACTCCAATTACTAGATTAAGTGAATCATATGCGAAAAATTGGTACGCAAGTGATATTCGGCAAACTGAAATTCTGCGAGGCGTGATACCTAGATGCTTAGCCAAGTTGCCAATCGCTAACGCTTAGTAGCGTATCGTAGTTTTCCCTCTCTGTCACTCTTAGTGCGACAAACACAGTTAGCTGCCTTTCGTTTTCGATTAAGCGTTAGCGATTGGCAACTTGTCTAAGGCACTGGTCACACCGCGAGCTCCTAAGCTATGAACTATCGGCTATAAACACGAACAAAAAATACGCACTCCCGTGTAAACAAAAGAGACACGCCGATACTCGCCCGGCGGTGATAGCTGATAGCTGGGTGAGTATCGCCGTGTCTCTTTACACTGGAGTGCGTATCTTTTGTTCGTGTTTATAGCCGATAGTTCATAGCTTAGTAGCTCGCGGTGAGACCAGTGCCTATGCACCCTAGTGTCATTTTCTTGTAGAGGTTAATACAACACATATCTTCATCACATTTTACTGTACTTATAAATATAAAAGTCGTTTATTTTGGTAGGGTTGGTTGGTCCACATAAAATAATCCATATGTATGTACACGTATACTAACATATATATGTTAGTAGAGTGAATATCTGAGCGTTTCAACCGCCTAATTTTGGTGGCATAATTTTTGCCGAAGTTTTTTGAAGTTAGGGTTAGTAATTAATTTATAGATACAAATATCAGTAAACGGACCTACTTGTCCCTTCCTATGACCACATTTACCCATTACTTGGTCAGCGGGCAGTCCAGACGCTCAGATATATATTTCAGCATGCTATTGCTGCTGCCTCTTACTCTGTTCAGTAATGACGCTGCGGCGGATGGCAAAAAAGTCATCCGTACTGGGTCTTAATCGCGTAAATTTACGTTTAATTGTTAAAACCCGTTTGTCTTTAAAATATGAGTGATAATCGTGAAAGTTTAAATCAATATATCATCCGTATTGGCTTCAGCAAACATGCCCGCGCTGTAATGTTTTTGGCAAGTAACTTATAGCGTTCCCATAGTTCCGATCCCTAGCCATAAAATAGGGTTTTGTAATAGACATACCCCAATAGAAGCCGCCATCTTGTCAGCGCAGTACTCCGCCACGTCTCTGCCCAGCACGCCGAAATACAGACCGTAGAATAGAAGGACCATGCCAACGTCCATCCATGACTATAATATAATAAATAAATAAATCTCTTTATTTCGGACAAGCATACATCCATCACCCATACATATGCCGTGTGGTAACGGCAGTAAGAATACATTTGTCACCACCCCAACTCCTCCTGCAGGTGTCGTAAGAGTCGACTAAGGGATTGAAGTGTCACTGACCATTTTACAAGATTGATGATGGGCAGCAGCGTCATCATAGTGGACACATTACTGCGATCGCCAATCCGCTTGCCCAGCGTGGCGATTATGGGCATTTACCTCCTAATGCATCTATACGCATAGTTAATAGGAGAGGCCTACGTCCAGCAGTGGACTAACATAGGCTGATGATGATGATGATGATACATCCATAGGTGTTAGTAGTATACGGAACAAGTGACAATCTTAGGCACTGGTCTCACCACGAGCTACAAAGCTATGAACTATGGGCTATAAACACGAGCAAAAAATACGCACTCCCATGTAAAAAAGACACGGCGATACCCGCCCGGCGCGGCGGTCATAGCTGGGTGAATATCTGAGCCCTAACCGCCTAATTTTGGTGGCATCATTTATGCCGAAGTTTCTAAACGTGTCAATGTTATACTTCGTCATTTTTATAAGGTACCGTGCCTCCTTCAAATGACAAAGTAGCACATTGTAACAAATAGAAACTTTGGCAAAAATGATGCCACCAAAATTAGGCGGTTGAAACGCTCAGATAATCACCCAGCTGATAGCTGGGCGAGTATCGCTGTGTCTCTTTTATTTACATGGTAGTGCGTATCTTTTGTTCATATTTATAGCCGATAGTTTATAGCTTACGAGTAGTAGCTCGCAGTGAGACCAGTGCCTTAACCTAGTGTTAGTGATATATATATATATATTTTATTTTTTTATTTATTAGGAAATAATACTAACTACATACATTTTTTATGATAGTATCGTAAAACCACATTCGTTTGTATCGATACCTCATTAGTCGTTTGTCTTGAGACCTACTGCGGGTAGGTACTTAACTTATAATCTTATAAAAATGAAATAAAAATATTGATATTTATTTAAATTACAACTAATAAAATAAAATAATCTTAAATTGGGTATGTCATAAAAAACTAAAAACCAAGCAGTAAGGGCATAGGTATCTTTTTTAAATAACCATCTGGGCTACAACTTTAATCTGGTCCAGTGTTTGATGATCGGACAATCATATTATTTATAGTATAGAATACAGTAAGATGAAAAAAAACAATAGCAATACCCTCCAAAGTCCCGTCCATACATTACAAGTATAAAAAATCGTCGTTAAGCTCACTTTGGGAATTGCTGCATTATATAATAGCAAATATTACAACGCTGCTGGCAGGGTCGCCATATAGTTGCGCCACAAAACTAAGAAGAAAATAATTGCATCTAATTTACGATTATTTGTTATTTCTAATTGACAACGTTTCAAAATTTTCGATGGCCATAAATCGAAAACCATTTCGAGATATACGCATGTAGATCACAAAATATTTTTTTTTTTTTTACGCACTGTTTTTGTTAAAAACCTTAAAAATAGTTTAAAGGGGAAGTGCCGTCACATAGCTGATTCAGAGCTGCCACTATAATCAAAAAATCTTGTGGTTTGAATGTCACTTGTGTTTGGCAGTGACATTTTGACACTTGTTAACGTTTTATGACGTCATTGAGCTGATTCTTGACGTTTGTAACTTACGCTCTTTCTGCTCGAAGTAGTAATGAAAAGGGATTTTCGCACTAAAATAGCAATTATTTTGAAAAATAAAAAAAATACGTGTATCTTTTAATATTGAATTCTTTTGAAACAGACTATAAAAACTAGCACTAAAAAAATATGAAATGTTGTCAATTATTACCTGTGGTTTCGCCCCAAACAGTAGGTTCACTCCAAGGAATGTTAACATCATGATCACGTAACCAACCACGCCGATACAACAGCTGATTTTGTAGATTAGGTAGAACCATTTGTACACTAGTCTGTGAAGAGAAATATTCAGTTAATAAAGCTCAATTGAAAGAAATTTAAAGTCGTTTATTTCTCAAACATGGTTTCCTATGGTGTCGAATCCTCCTTTTAATCCTTGACTTGGCAGTCCTTAAAAGATACATACTTTTTGACCCACTTTTTGTATTTTTTTAAGGCAGAATTTTTTGCTCTACACAGCGGCGAGGAGGCTTTAACGCACGATTTTTTTTAATTCTGCCAAGTTTAAGGTTAAGCCGTCTGTGGTTACTAAGGATGAGTAGAATGGATTTTGAATTCGAATTATAATAGTATTTTATGTGACTGGTTCATAATGAGAGGCATTAATACACGAGTGTTGTTAATAGGATAACACGAGTGTTTTAGTGCCTAATTATGAACAGTCGCATACATCACTTTGTCTACATGCATATAATAAGTTTTCTACAATATGTTTATTTTTGTGGCAGCAAATTATTGGTCACGGTTGTAGCGGCGTCCCGGATTTCTGGTGGTGTTTCACAAGTTTCATCATCTCTGTCTTCGTCGTCATAACTCATTTTTCAGTTTAAATATTTCACAACGAACTCGATAATATATAACTTTCAATTAAACAGTCTAAAAATGGATGTTTGAAACAATTCAAACAAAACAATGAATGCCATTAGTTTTATTTAATTCATAGACCAGGGGCCTATTGCATAATAAATTACAACTAATATTACTAGCGGAAGTCTCTTTTCTATCTCTCTTACTAGAAAAAGACTTCCGCTTGTAATATTAGTTGTAATTTATTATGCAATAGGCCCCAGGTGGGTTATTCCCACCTGTTACCACCAACTTGACACCAGTGGTAACAACTGGGAATTTTTTTACCATCTGTTACCACTGGGAACAACTGGGAATTAAAATTCCCAACTGTTACCACTAAACTAATTGGTGGTAACTACTGGGAATTCTTTTTCCCAGTAGTTACCACTAAGTTAATATTTAGTAGTCCTATTGCAATAGGATACCTAGTAGCCATAAATTTTGTTATACAATGGTAACAATTTCCAGAGACTATAATTATTATAAAATGTTATACTACAAATAAAGACGAATTACACTGATTTTTTATTCAAAACAAGAATATTTCAATATTTCATTTTTCGTGTAAGTACCTAAAACCTTGTAGTAGTTATAATAATATTAAAAAAGGATTGAAATTCGTAATCAGTTAAAACAACACGATGAAAAATAAAAGTTATCCCTTCTACGAGCCGGTCACCCGTCATCCCTTTTTACCTGCCCCTGTGATAATCAAGTCAGTAGTTCTTAATATTTTTGGTTCAGATTCAGAGTAGGTAATACTGACAACATATTTAAAAAAAAAGTTAAAAAAATATTTTCAAAATGTATTCATTTTTAGTAAAATTCGATGGTTAATAAGATATTTTATAAAAAAGTAATATTCATAAAATTAGCTCCTTATTAATAACTGGCAAAGTATTTTGTGTATATTCTATTAAAAACAATCACATTACTAGTAAAGTGATTGGTGGTAACAGGTGGGAAAAAAATTCCCAGTTGTTACCACTGGTGTCAAGTTGGTGGTAACAGGTGGGAATAACCCGACCAGGTAAGGTCTTGAGTCGATATCGATTCTTAAATCGATACTCAATATTCGAGATTAAAAAAAATGTATGGAATATGAATTTTAATGTGAATGAAATTACAAATCGATTAATTCGATAATCGAAATTAAAGTGTGATTTTTCTTTATTAACAAATTGTTCGAAATTTAATTGTGATTAAGATATCGGTTGCCGATATCGTAAAGTAAAAATTATGATACACCCACAGATACAGATTTCTTAAAGTAGGCTATTTGCTTACCGCCGCTAAACATATTGTAGACAACTTATGATATGGATGTAGATAAAATCTTTCAACACAGACAAAGCAAGGGTTTTGTTTGACACTTGTGTCAAAAACATGGTATTGTTATTTTTCAGATTACAATGTCTATTATACTACAGGGTGTTTGGTGGCTAGGTGCAGTTTTAAGGAGGTCATAGACGATATATTTTTGAAAATAAAGCTAAATTTAAACGTATACCGTTTTTAGTCTTGTAGAAATATCGATACGACGGAAAGACACAGATAATAGGTAAAGTCCATTTCAAATACGAAGGCCTGATTCCACTTAACAAAGCCATAAGGCGACAGCAATAGGATCAGTGATAACAAAAAAAACCTGGCCAGGCCCTTTAGTGGCGTGATATTTTATGCATACATCGGTGTACCACACGTGCCAATTTGTAGTGGACCAATTAAATGACTAAAGTTTTGAGTGGCATCGGGCCTTCGTATTTGAATTGGACTATACCTACCTACTTGTACAGTACGGCTTGCTAATTTAGATAAAAAATATGAGTTACTCTAAGCTGCTTTCACATAGACAACTACCTAAAACTATAGGTATTTTTATTACCTAAATATATAAAAATACCTATAGTTATAAAAAAGTGAAGTCACGAATGTCACGATCATCCCGATAATAAGATATTGTTTCTAGCAAATTTTCCTTGAACAAATAAAAAATCTGTTGAATAGAGAACCTTCTTTTTTTGAAGTCGATTAAAAATTGAATTTAATTTTAATCCTGTTGGGGGTCAGAAGCTAAGGTTTTTGTCGCGGAGATAGGGCGGCGTTAACAACAGAGATGTCTTGACCCTCGCTCCGGGACATTCCTGGTGCAAAAATTGTCAATCGCGATTAAGCGTGGCAATGCCGCGAGCGTGATGGACACTTTTGCACCAGGGATGACACGGGGTGGGTTATTTGACTAGAACTTTAGGTATGTATTGTTTGTAGTAAGGGTCACGGTCCATACAAAGTTGAGAAAAATTGTGCGCTGCGAGTTACAGTTTTGTAATTTTAACCAGAGCTAGAGGGTCACAAAATAGTTGCTTTTAGATGTGGAGGGAAAACCAATTCCCCCCCTGAGCGCGGGGGGAGGGGGGTTAATGTGCATGCGGAAGGGTTGCGTTTAATATTTTTTTACTAATTAATAATGCCTACTATGCATTGTTTGGTATCATTTTCATGTAAAACGGACCTTGAAAATCCATTTTTTATCAAAAACATGAGCAATTTCATATAAAAATGTAGATTTTTTGGAGTAAAAGTAAAAAGGTTACCGTTTTTATTTTAATTTAAGCGTCACATAAGTATTAAAAAACAAACTTATCCAATTTAAAAAAAATTGTGTAAGATAGCATATTTATTGCAGTTTTTAAAAATATAAAAATTTTGTAGTCTTTCATACAAAAATTCACTGAAAAAAAAATTACCTGATGCGTACCTCCAACAAAAACCTCCGCGTAACCTCAAAAAAGAGACTTTTGTGCCGGCAACTGCTCATAGATTATACATATTTTTGTACTTACATATTATTGTTCATATTACAATTGTAAATATTTATTGATATGAAAGTAAATTGAATATTTTCTGATCTTCTTTTTTTAAATAACCTAAGATTATTAAGAATTTTATTTGTACAGATTCTATTTTTAGATTTTATCGATTATTGTATACCGCGTGTATAGTTATTATATATCTGTGGCCTATTTCACCATAATTACAATTGTGACAATTGTAAAATTTCACTGTTACTGACGTCACAGGCCTCCGTAGGCTACGGCTACCGCTTACTGTCGGACGGTCCATGTGCTTGTTTGCCACCAACATAAAATTATTACTAATAACGTTATTATATCGTTAATAAACTAATTTTAATTTTCCGAAACCCGTGACAATTGTCGAAGGGTTTAGTACAATTTTCATTAATTCTTGACATGAGGTTCGGCTTATGTCGGAATTTCGCTACAATTGTCGTGATTTTTGTGACAATTGTAATTTTGCTTCGCATAAAAGTAGCTATGTACTGCTGATTTATTAAATTTCCTGCACCATTTTTTATGCTGGTGGCAAACAAACGCACGGCCCTTCCGATGGTAAGCGGTAACTGTAGCCTATAGACGCTCCCTATTGGAGAAACCGTAGATTTACAATTGTAGGACTTGTCAATGTTGTGAAATTGGGGCCTGGTCTATCTGATCACATGTATGATATATAGTATCTGATCATATGAATTGGAATGGGTACCTAATCATTTTTACAAGTGTCATTAGGTAATGATCTCATTACCAAAGACGATAAAGGTAATTTTCACTAACCGGGACTAAACAACTAACCCAGTTCACCTACGTTAAAAGTTTATATCATATGGAATTTGACAATCAACTGTTAAACGTTTACTTCATAATCATCATTATTACCATATCAGCCGAAAGACGTCCACTGCTGAACATAGGCCTCCCCAAAGATTGCCACAATGACCGGTCCTGCGCCACTCGCATCCAGCGGACTCCTGAGACCTTCACTGTCCACCTTGTGGGGGGCCTCCACACGCTGTGCCTTCCACCTGCGAGGCCGCCGCATTGGCCATCGGTTCTACGTGCAAATTGCCTCGCCAACTGCCACTTTGGTTTAGTGATTCGGAGAGCTATGGAGCTATACTTTGGTTCTGCTGCGGATCGTCTCATTTCTAATACGACCTCGCAGAGAGACTCCCACCATTGCCCTGTGGGTGTCTTTAAGCTTTCTTATGAGGCCCATACTAAGCGACAACGTTTCAGTACCGTATGTAATCACTCTTTTAAATCTTTGATCAGTGTGTGTTGCCACACTGATCAAATACTTTTGTCTTCAAGAACTGCGGAATATTGGACGAAAATATGTGTCGTAGCTTCCCAAACGCTGCCCAACCTAGTCGGATTCGATGATTAACCTCTTACTCAAAGTTGGACCTACCTAACTGGGTAGCTTGTCCTAGGTATATTATAGTCATCTACACCTTCGAGTTTAGTCTCCGATTGTAACGGGAGTTTCCGTCTTATCCATGCTCATCCTAAGACGAACTCGCTCGAAGGCGCGACTGAGGTCAGCGAGCATCGTACTGAAATCTTCCAAGGTCTCAACCAAGACCACCGTATCATCAGCGAATCGAAGGTGAGTGAGGTACTCGCTGTTTATGTTGATACTCACCTTTTCCAGTCCAGTCTTAAAGACATCTTCCAGTGCAGCGGTAAACAGATTAGGGGAGATGACACCTCCTTGCCTGACTCCCCGCTGCAGTATAATATGCTTCAAGCTCTGGTCTTGGAGTCGGATTGACATAGTGGCGCTTTCGTACAAACACCTCAACATTTAGACATAGCGGTAGTCTACTTGGTACCGTTAAAGAGACTGTAGTACTTCCCAGAGTTTCGATCAAATCGAGGGCCTTGGGGGTTACCATGACGTACTAATGCGATTCAGTTTAGGTTCTGGGAAAGGGGCTGTGATACACGACTCGTATAGCCTTTCTCTAGACCTAAATTAAACCGCATTAGTACGTCATGGAAACCCCCCTTATCGTAGTCCACAAACGCTAAACAGAGGGGCAGGTTATACCTATTCCTCGGTCTTCTGTATAAAATTTACGAAACGCCAATTCGGAAACCGGCTTGTTCGGGAGGCTGGAAGTCAGCAAGCCTCCGTGCAAGATGATTCGTAATGACTCTTGAAAACATCTTATAAATATGGCTCGGAAGTGAGATGGATCGGTAGTTCTTCAATAAGGCGTTGTCACCTTTTTTCAAGAACATTACCACCACTCTTCTGTCTAAGCCTAAGGCTGCCTAAGGCGTTCTCCCATCCGGAGTTGAACATTGAACAACTTCTGAAGGGCCATAAGGATTGGTTTACCACCTGGCTTCAGATGCTCAGGTATAATTCCGTCTTTCTCAGATGCCCTGTTATTTTTGAGCTGTTCAAGAGCCATTCTAATATCACTTTAGGCTGATGTCTCGGATATCCTCTGTATAGTGCCGGGTCAGTCACTTACTTCATAAGAAATTTATCAATTATCAAATTCCGTGTGAAATAAACGTTTAACCCGGGTTGCTTGGTTAACCCAGGTTGATGCAATTTGCCCTAACAGACATTATGGAGTATTTTGTTTAACGCAAAATCGCTAAATTCCCGCAGTAGAAACGTACTGTCAAAAATAAGTCAAAGCAACGTCCCTTTTTTATTCGAGGTACGCGACAGGTGCAATTTTTTTACAACTTATTTTTGCATGGAAAGTTCCAAAAAGTATATATTTTTAAAAACTCTAATAAATATGCTATGTTGTAGTATTTTTTTTATTTTCATATATTTATTTGGTAATACTTATATAACGCAACAATCAAAATAAAAACGGTGATTATTTTACCTTTATACCAATAACAATTTTTTTATATATGGAAATCCCATGTTTATTATCAAAAATGAATTGCCCGTGTCTGTTTTATACGAAAATGATACCAAACAATGAATAGTCGGCTTAAATATTAGACTAAAAAATTTTAAACATAACCCTTCCGTTTGCACATTCACCCCCCTCCCCCCTCGTTCAGGGGGGAATTGGTTTTCCCTCCACATCTAATTTTTTTTATTTTTACACCCTCTAGCTCTGGTAAAAATTACAAAACTGTAACTCACAGCGCACAATTTTTTCCATTTGGACCTCTACTATTGTGACTTAAAATGTATGTTCATTGTAATAATAAATTGATATCTATTTTAATCCTTCGTGAGATATAATAACTATAAATATAATTAAATGGTCAAAGTCACATATATTTAGTCACTACGAGCGACATATTTCGTAGAACGTAGGTCTCCCTAGGTTAATTATAATAATAAACAAATATTTTTGGATATCTTTACAATTTTGTAGTCCCACGGTAAGCTGAATTAAGGCTTGTGACGTGGGTACCAGGCGACGACATATATACATATAATAGATAGATACATATAGATACTTAAATACATAGACAGCAATTACCAAGGAACAAATATTTGTGATAAATAAATACACAAATAATGCCCTCGGCGGGATTCGAACCCGGAAACTCCGGAATAATAAGATGTATTATTATGCTGTTTTGAAAAAATAAGTCCACCTGAGTTTCTTACTGGTTCTTCTCAGGAACGGTGTAGGGTTTGAACCAGTAGTAGATTTTTTTCCCTCTCTTGATAATGTCAGACGATTCGAAAATGCTTATTAATAAGCTTACTTGAATAAAGAATAGTTTGACTTTGACTTTGACCGGCTTTGTAGGCAGGGTCACTGCCAACTAGGCTAGCGTCTTGGCGGCAGACCGTAGGGTTTTAGTGGGTAGACCAGGGCCTCATTAGCCCTGGGAGTCCCACATAACCACCCGGGTTCCCCTGCGCCCGGGTGGTATGCGTAATGCATTTCCCCACGAAAAAAAAGGCAGGCTGTTATATTTATCGATTTATAAAAATTTAAAAAACCGACTTCAACCGATTTCTCAAAGATCCCCAATTTGTTTCCATCATTGGTTTCCTCAAATCCTACTTTCTGAATGCAAATTCTTGTAAATGAATGAAAATTACCAAAACCGCCATACATGTACCTATAACATTTGAAGAGATCCCTCGATTTCTCCAGGATCCCATCATCAGACCCCAACTTGGTGCCAATGGGACCATCTCGGGGTAATACACGTTCGATCACAAAAAGAAATTTTAGAATCGGTTCACTATTCTCGGAGATATCAGGTAACATACATACAACAAAAAAAAAAAAATTCAGTCGAATTGAGAACCTCCTCCTTTTTTGAAGTCGGTTAAAAATGTGACACTAACCTGGGAGTGGTAGCGCTCATGGGTTTGACGGAGCTCTTCCTCATGACGAGACCCGTCAGGATTGTGAATATGCTCCAGATGACGACGAAACGCCACCAGTGGCTGCGAGCGCTCATGATGAGGGGTATACACCACATCGCTATCATCGTGAAGAACTGGCGAAACAACACATCGTTAGATTTTTACAGTCCAGCTGGACTCCGGCCTCTAAAATTATCAAACCGGAATCAGAAAGGGATTCGAAAATACAGTTGACACAAAAAATACCACAACTACAGATGTCATATATACCATAGATCACGCAAACGTATCTACTTAGCGTGTCAAATGAACTCAGTGAAATCCACTGAGTTGTCCGTCTTTAATCGCAGCTTGCAGCTTTCGGGCGTCAAATTTTGTAAGTTGAAGTGAATAAAAACATTAATAATGCCTCCTTAAGTAATATTAATTGCAACAACACAAAAAAATATGAATACTCAAGGGCTTGAGACATATTTAAAATCATAGGCAAGTAACAACTTCAGTACAAAATCTGACACGCTCGGCCGCCATACAAATGAATGAACTTGTTTCTTCTATCCAAATCTAATTCTGTGATAAATGTAGTGAGGGATTAATTAATCTATTGTTTGTAAGTCTCTGCCACTACTGTTTCTTAAACTATGAATATAAACATGAATATATCCTGGATTGACTTAATACACTGTTGTGTCAACAGTAATCGCTAATCGCGATTTGATAATAACTAATATAATTAATAATTACGAGTATGTATCATTCAGTCCACTGCTGCTACTCCTCTCCTATTAACTATGCGTATACACGCATTAGGAGGTAAATGTCCGTTGTTGCCACGCTGGGCAAGCGTATTGGCGATCGCAGTAATGTGTCGACTAATGACGCTGCTGCCCATCCTTCAATCTTCTATCAAGGAATGCTCAGTGATACTTCAATCCCTTAGTCGACTCTTACGACACCCGCGGGAAGAGTTGGGGTGGCGACAAATGTATTCTTACTGCCGCCACCACACGGCTCTCATATCATAACTTACTTCGTAAAAAATATTGGGCTGAAGTTGTACAAGTGGTAATTTTTACACTTAGTCATATTTCTTTATAGTCATTAGACGCATAAATCTCGGAATCTAGATTTATTCCATAAGTTAAAAAACATAGGGCAATAATAAGATCAAAGTTCCATCAAAATTGATGAATTGAACACATTACTTCAATATTAATTTTTTTTTTCTACAAACACAGACAAGATAATTCATATTGAATAACCAGCTGTTGTAATGTTGGTCACCTGAATATTCTAATAATTATACTCTGCTATTACGTATAAGCGGAGAGCTGAGGACCGAGTATGGTGGCGCGAATTGGGGAAGGCCTATGTCCAGCAGTGGACGATTGTGGGCTGATGATGATGATGATTATGAATAAATCATTTTCTTAATATTGTTAGGACTTTGTTTTATCAGGTTCAAGTGTCTTTCTTGGCACTGAGTATATAAGGTCCTAATTTATTAGTTGCAGATATTTTAACACATGATACTTTACATTAAAATAATTAACTTTCAATATAAATTAATAAATCTTTTCATGTAATTTTTTTGATTTAATTTTCCTAACAAAAAAAATAATCATTATTTTTTCAAAAAAAAATCATCATGTGCATTACACATCACATGTCACAATAACACTGTCTGTCATGTCATCAAACGACACAATCCAAGGGAAAATAACATGACATTGACAGTTAAGTATTTAATTTATCGACGAGAAGTGGCCAGTTCCAGTTGTGTGGTACGTAAAAGAGGTACTAGAATCTGTTCAATGAGTTTTCATTTAATAATCACATAAACAGGGTGTTTTTACGTAGCAAATTTATTTTGCCGTTTTCTCCAAAAAAACATCATAAAAGCTATAATGTTTCACGGTTTAATATACTCCAAAGACCGAGTACTATCAGCTGTAAAAATATCTGCATCTAATAAATTAGGACCTTATATAGAGATATACAAGATCCCATATTGCGAGGCGACTCTTCGCCTCGCAATATGGGATTTACTCGCTAATATCACTATATTCAAAACTTAAGGGCTGTTGAGCACCGGCTTAGAGTTAACGTACGAAGTTGAATTTTTTTATGGCTTATCTGGTAGGCAAGTGGAAAAGATTCAGAGGGTGCCCCGCAGTAAAATCAAAAAAAAATTTTTTTGAACCACCCTACTGAGTAATGTAAATGTAAATACCTACGAACAAATAAAACATGGAAGCCGCACGCCATACTAAATTGCCTTTCAAAAACGGTCCTGAATTTTAGTTGACAAGTGTCACCCCCTCTTCAATGCGTCACGGTAATTAATTTCAATATCAACCTATAAAATCTTAAGCAGCCATTTAAAAAAAGTTGTGATTGGTACATCAAAATTTTGATTGGCTATATTCTATAAACATTTGTCAAAGATGTTGCGCCGAAATATGCGCGATGTTAAGAAAAGCGCTATATCCTGACCATCTTGGTACTATTGATCAATTTGTATTGGGGGCATTTTTGAGCTGGCGTTAGACGTCCATGTTATATATGGTCGCAGGTAAATACTCATTATAAAAATCTCCATCATGTTACTTTTTATTAGGCATGTAATAAATTGAGAAAACATGCCCGAGTTTGTCCATTAGTAGAATGAGAATTATTGATGATGAAATCAATAAAATTGTAGGTCACACATGTTAACTAATTGCTAGAAGGATAAAGCCTGTTGCGGATTACTTTATTGTCGTTACTCTGTCACGTCATCCAGGGGACAATCGTTGCATAGTTTGCTAGGAGAAAGTATCCAATGAGCTTTACTATCATGATTAGTGGGTAGTGGGTGACCTACCTTGGAAAGGCTGCATAACTGTCAAAACATTCAAAGTTTTGTACTAGGGCTTCTGGTCGTGACCGTGTTTCGTGCAACCGTAGCCGGATCCCCGTTGCCGTGTTACACGGCAACGGGTTTAAGGCCCGTTTCGTGCGTGTTACACGGCTACGTATTAATAAAGTTACGTATACACGTGTACACGGGGATACGTATCTTAATTACACGCAGATACGTTCCGCACGCGTTGTTAAGTGACGATTCGATGCGTTGTCTTTAAGGACTAAGGAAAACGGATGAGAATGTACCGTGATATTTGTGAATCTAATCTAGTGGTTACATAAATTATGCCTTTCTAACGTAAATGCGATTACTTAGTTTGAAAATGAAATAAATAATTGTATTTAATTTCAGTATGATAATGTGTATACGTACTGAAATTAAATTTTACGTATTACTTACAGCACTTTAAGGTAAGGAGGGCAGAATTATAAAATATAGATATTTTCCGACTTGAATAAATGAATATTAATAGAAACTGACAGATTGTCATGTATCAAATATATAATTTAATAATTAGATGGGGACGGAAGTTAAAAAATACATAATACTGTGCGGTATAAGTATTTTTTCTTCGTTTTAAATATCATAAAAATCAACAATAATCAACAATTTTTCTACATATTGATAAATTAATCAACATATCATTACAATGATACATATCTTCTTAATGGAAAAGTTAAGTAATTGTCACTAATTACGCTAAGATGTTGATGAAATAAAAATCGCTTTGTTATTCATTTAGTAAATTCAGATTTTTTTTATATATTTGCGCCGCCTATATTTTTTTCTGATTTGCTTCAAGGTTGACTGGTAGAGAATGCTTCATGGCATTAAGCCCGCCTGTTGTACTTTAAGTTTTTCTTTAGTGCAATAAAGAGATAAATAAATACATAAAACCCATATCTCAGGAATAAAAAAATGAGTCATAAATATACAAATAAATATTTTTGTCAGAATTCGAACCTGAGAGTTTTGCTTAGTAGGCAGCGTTATTACCTACAAAATACATACCTAAAGGAACTTTTAAAATACAAAAGGGTATTAAAAACCAATATTATTTTAAAAAATACAATATACTAACTCATTATATGTCGTGACAGGAGATTTTAGGAGCACCGCTTTCAAATGCTTTTTTGTCGATCCTGTTGTACCACCACGACACGAAAACTCACTGTTCGTACGATCATTGCACAAAGTGCATAAAGTCGTGTCGCCGACCCTGGTGGCATAACTCCACACCCAACTTCTCTTCATTATTAACACACTTTAAAATCGCTATGTTCTCACCAATAGTAACAAAACAAAAACGTAATAAAACAAGAAAACACAATTACTTTAAATTCGACTCGACTCTCGTTAAGTCTGTTCGAACTGCAACCTTATCAATGACTAACACGTATAAGACCAAAACCCGAAATTGCCCTCTCCGAATTAACTAAAACATCCCTTATCTATATAAAAACACAAAGAAGAGGCTACTTCATTCAACTTCACAAGCAAAAGGTGTACCAGGTAAAGCCCAAGTTAGCATATTTATCAGTAAAATGACCACGTGTGGTTAATTATATCGCTGACAAACTAAGTTTGAAACTATTGTTTGCTACTTTGCGCGTGCAACTTCTTAGTATTGGTCTTATCTACAAAAAGGCCGCCCCGGCAGGTAATAAACTTAAATGGACGACTGCATTATCTTTTATTTATAGCAATTTGTACAAATATTCTTAGCATGATTTTTTCATTTTTCTATCTGGTGATTCAAAATCACAATATAAATTACAAACCATAATTTATAGGTAACACCATCGCTTGTTATATGTATAGAACACTACCTAACACGTTATTTATTTCATAACATAAATCGATACCAAAAATGCAAGTTTTATCAATAAAATCCCGGTCGTCCCGATCCAGAGTATACTCGTAATATTCAAAACGTACTTAAAAACAAGTTGCCATTCAATATTAGGCCTTATTTGTTTACATTGTAATCGGTCTGGCCGGATCCATGCCACGAGCAGTCGTTGCCAGAACGAAGCCAAGATTCGTAGATACGTATACAAGCAAAGATTCGGGTACGTATCTCGGCGTGACTGTGAGATTCGTGATCTTAGTACCGCCGGGGTTAAGGACACGGAGCTACGGTTCGGCGAATAGTACGTATATCGGGAGCCCTATTTTGTACATATTAATGCTATTAACCGTTTCAGTGTGGATGACACGCCAGGCGGGTCATGAATGTTTTTAACGAATGGCGTATGACACGATAGGCGTGTCATCATATTGTATGGCGTAAGGCACGCTTGGCGTATCATGAAAAAATTATTCGCCGCCATAGATAAAAAAATTTGAAAATGGAACACGCAACGAATCGGTTAAACTGTGATTATAAGGGTGACTCGGGATAACGTAACCTTGGCAACGAGTGACATGAACTAACGTGATTGACCCAAGAAATGACGATGCTTGTTGCTGATCATGTCTGTACTACTCTGTACCTAATGTACCTATCTGACGAAGTCTGCGTTGCGGATTTTAATTTGTGGAGTTGATTTATTTTGCCATTTGAATAAAGATTTTTTTTTTATATAGATTACTACACTAAAATAAGGTACAGTAGAAAAATATGTAGTTAACCACTTTTCGACTTTATTGCCGAAAAGTAATACCACAATTTTTTGTTGACTGTGCACGTACAATAAAGGAAATTGATTCACGTACCATTTCGTACTTTACCATAGTAACAAAAACATGATATTATTAGTGCCTTTTGTATTAATAGTCATTGAAGTCTGTAATTGTATGTACGAGTATATGAATCAATTTCTATTACTGTATGTTTACAAGCAGTTCTCAAAAATTTATGCACAATTAAAACAGATGGACAAACAACTGTTTTTTTTTTGTATTAATTATTTCGCATAATTAAGAAAGCATACGATCTATGAAGTGTTAATTGTAAATAAACAATCCATTTAATGATATATCATTTAAGAAGTTGGCAACAAAATAGGAAAACGGTAACTCACGCATTTCGGTCTAATAATTGTGTACAAACTATTAAACACAAAAAAATTATAGAAAACTTACCGCATAAGACCTATAATGCCGCTTCTTCCACTCAACTACGATTATTTGTGCCACAATGAGGGTTCCGATTAGAATCAGGATCATGGTGGTATGCATGCCCTCATGTCCCCGATGCAACTCATGCAATCTCTGATGATCATATCTGTAGGAATATTATTGATTAGGCAAAATGTTTGCTATTAAATGGTGAATTATTATGGTAAGATGCCTAACATTGTAAACCGCTAAATAGTGTTTGTCTCTTTTGCTCATAAAGACAAATTGATAAGACCTAAAGGGACAAACAATACTTAGCGGCTTGCGAAGTTAGGTGACGTCTATGAATAAGTAGGTAACGAACTAAAACGTGCTTGTGGTTGAGTGGTAAGACGCCGTACTATGCAGTGGTAGTAGGTTTAATCCACTGCTCATACCTATGCATTGCGAAATATCATTTGACATTCACAAGTGCTTTATGGTAAAGAAAGACAACATCAGGCAACTTATATCTGTTCGTGTTGTGGAACATAGCAGAATACAATACAAAAATACTAAATGGTAAGCCTGAGTAGCAATGGCTGATTGTGATTTCACACTGGTTCAAATTTGGTGTTTGAATGTGCATGACAGCATGTTTAAAGTGGTGTCTCTCTCACACTGTTACTGTTAACTACCTAATGAATTATTTTTCTAAAAGAACTTTGTGGCTTTGCTAAGCTAAGAAACAGAGGTAGTTAAAAAAAACTGGTAAAAGGCCCATATACAATCAAAATTATTGATATTATCAAATTTTTGCTGTTTTTGACTCATCACTCTATTTTTTCTGTTAATGTGTATATGTAGCAGTCAATGACAGTCAAAATTATAATGAAACTTAACTTGAAAAACTTTGATTATTTATTATTTATTATTTTAGCTTTGGTTGTCCACACTGAAATGTTATGCTTGGTATTTATGTTAAATGTTTCTGCTTGTTATGTGTGTGGGTCCTTATGGGTAAAAGCCTCCTCCATCTTTTTCCATTTTTCCCTGTCGTTAGCAGTGGTCATCCACTGTGATCCCGCTGTCTTTATAATTTCATCGGCCCATCTTCTCTTGGGCTTTCCAGGTCCTCTCTTGCCCATAGGGCCTGGCCATTTTGTAACTTGCCTCCCTCCATCGAAAAACTTTGATAGTGCCCTTGTATTTAAATAAGTTAATACATTTTAAATCTGTATAATATAGTATGGGAAAGTAGTAGTTCAGATGAAAATAAGTTGATTTATACTATGTAGAAATATAGTCACTTTACCCAATAAGTATAAATTTTGATATTGCCTTCATGTACTCATTTGAATTATGTTATATATTACTTACTACAATTCACAGTACCTACTAAAATCCAACAGTCACTGCATTATACAAAGGTTAGGAAAACAAAACCAATCCAATTAGGAAAAGAATGGGATTTACCTAATTCCAATAAGGTTATCAACAACACAATTCACTCAATTTTACTATTAGTTACAAATGTAAATGACTAGTTTGTTATGAACGCTGAAGAGAAATCAAGGATATTCTTCGCAAGTAAAATCTTAAATAAACAGCTCATTTTTATGTATTTTCAACCCTATTATTATGGCAAGAAAAACTGTAATATTGCATGAAACTTCTAACATTAAATAACTTAATCTTTTAAACGGTTATAGTATTTATAACACCCCAAACGGCATCTATTTACGTTAGCATTACTGAAGCAAATAAAAAATCAATGACTTACATAGACCAAACTACCGTTATTAATTACTACAAAAACTAACCGAACAGTTAATACTCTCACCTCAGTTTTTCTTCGGATGTTAGTTCCTCGTAAGTCTGTAATTAGAAAGCTTATTAGCATTCACAAATACTGAATATTAGGGAAACCTTATCACATTTTCAGGTTGCTTCACCTTGTTCGGATCTACGGGCCGGTGGAGATCCATGGTAATTGTTGTGTCGGTAAAATTCACTCACTACAGACGAATTAACATTTATCCTTATAAATAATGTTAGTTATTACAACAAAACTGCAATAAATTTGCGTGTTTATTGGAAAATTAAACGTAAGCCGCTGAGAGCCATAGTCATTTCATTTTGGCAAGTCTGTCACATTGACAGTTTGTAGTGTTGCTAGGGGCTGTCATTTACAGTGTTGCCACTAGGGCCATCAGCAGTTTTGTCATGGTTTTGTCTATTCGTTAATCTGAGGTTTTGTCACCTTTGGGACAGGCGGAAGCACTAATTGTAAGCCATACTGCTTTTTATAGCTTCATCATCAGCCTATGTTAGTCCACTGCTGGACGTAGGCCTCTCCTATTAACATGTTCACGGGCGTAGCTGCTATGGCATTCGGGTTAAGGCCCCCTTTATATGACACAAATGCTATAGCAGTCTTTAATCGTCCCCCTTTTCTTAACCAAAATGTTAGAGAACTCGCTCCGCTATAGAAAATACCCATAGTCCTCGACTTACTGTCACGTTGTACCAAACCTGGATAAGATTACTGTCACATCACATGATTTTTGCTTAGTTTTTGAGTAAGCGACATTAGCGACAACCTCACCTTCTTGCCCTCTTTTTACGCGCACAAATGCTATAGCAGTCGCGGTAGTATGGGGATTTGTTCAGATGTGCGGCATGTGCGCCGGGAGAGTGCAAATACATAAGATGATGTTTAAATCGTTGTAAATACTGTTTTTATCTATTATTTCTATATACTTTGAATACGTAAATATATGTAAGAATTTTAGTAGGTATTCATTTTTTACTGTGAAATGAATTGGACATGGATTTAAATATGCGAAAGGTAAATTAAAATATTTCCATCAATATGTTCGCCGTTGTGTTTCGTTTACGTCTTCAAGAACATAATATGGTCGAGAATTGGCTCTAGACGTTTAATACTGATAGTTTCATTATTAAACCTGATTAAACCACTAATTGGAGTTCGAGGCCAAAGAATCTACGAAAATATTACCACAACAATGAAATGTTCTTGCAACAGTAAATCTTTATTTTCTAAAAACAGACGTTTAGATATCTTATTTATTGGTAATTTTATTTTTTTAATTTAGAGAAACAATATAATTTACTTATTTTCACGTAAATATAAGATATTTTAATAAAAACTTAATTATCCGCAATTATTAGTAACAAAGTTGGTATTGCGCTGGTATCACCTCAGGTGTTAATAACATTTGGTACAGCAATCTAAGTACACATAAATTAAAACCCTATTTCTGCATACGTTTAGAAAATTTCAGAATAATACATTGTATTGTATCGTGCTTTATGTTCACATTTCGTATTCGTAAAATTCCTTTGACCTACTAATTTCTTTGGCAGTGCTATAGTTCTCCATTTAAATTATCATACAGATCTAACGTTTTGTAAAAATGTAAAAACTCATTTTAAACCTTAAAATAAGCGACAGTAAGTTCAGGACTCAACACTGATGGTGTTATAAAGGACTATCGGCTTTTATGGGAGTGTACTCGATTTTTTACCCAGGACTCAGGAGGATAAAGTGATGACGAAGACAAATAAGAAATAAAATACAAAAAATGCTTTCATTTTACATTTCCAAATTTCTTTCCCACAATTTTAACCCATAGTAAGGCAGGGGGCTTAGTAATTTAACCATACTGTATTCATAAATATGGCACGCTGTTGTTTGTGTTCACTGGTAATTCAACTTCTTTTTAAAATAGGCTTCGAAACGTTGGTTCTTATCATTTTAAGTTCCTTACAAGAAAATTTTGTCATATCAATGTTAGTTAAGAGAAGAGAAACGTTATTAGGTATTTACGTGTTTTAAAGAAAATCCTAGTTGTTACAGCCATATTAAACAAAAAGGCGTACAAACATTACAGAGGTATGTAATGTTTTTATTAGGAATTATTTAGTCATAGTATTTATTCAGAAACAATACAGGTATTGTGTTTGAAATACAATATTAAAACTAACATAAAATACAAAGAAATAAAATATAAAAATAAAGCCTTAACATTAAACACACACTTATGAGCAATATACCAATAAAAAAGAAACAGAAAAGACGAAAACTTATAAAAATAAGTGCCTATACAAATTCAAAAATCTCATCCACGGTGTAGAAACATCCTCTCAATAAAAAGTTCTTCAACTGTCTATGAAACAACAAGTTATCCGGAATGACTTTTAATTCTGTTGGCAACCGATTGTATAGCTGTATGGCTTGATGACCAGAGGAATGCGCTATGACTTTGAGTCTAGGACATATCTTGACTTTAATGTTTTTGGTGCGCGTGAGTAGACGAACGCATCGATCTTCATGAGACTCATTCTTTACTAACTTTGTCAACAGTACCAAGACATACAAGCTGGGCACTGTAAGAATACCTAGTTCTTTAAAATAGTGTCTACACGACTCCCATGGAGGTATGCGGAATATAGTACGCACAGCTCTCTTTTGTATAACAAGAGCTCTGTTGATGTTATAATATATTGGTAACTGTTACCCCAAAATTAAACGCTATAATCGTAATATACTGTTCTAAGCTGATCGAGCCCCATGACCTCCCTAAGACACCGTAAGGCATAGCACGCTGATGCAACAGAGCTTTCGACAACCTCCAGCTCATGTTTCCAATTTAAGTAGGAATCAATATGCACGCCAAGACATTTTACATGGTCTGCTACATATATGACAGTTCCATTTATAACTACTTCAAGTTTATCTGTCTTCTTAGTGTTATATTTAAACAACAATAATCTAGTTTTAAGAGTATTTATACGTAAATTATTTTTAGAGAACCAGTCACTGAAGGCAAGAACTGCTTTGCAAGTAATCTTATTTAACTCGTCAATACTGTCAGCACAAACAGTCGCATTGGTATCATCTGCATAAACAGTTAATTTGCAATTTTTTATTGTATTATGAATGAAGAGTATGAGGTCGTTTGTAAATACAAGAAACAGTAAAGGGCCCAGAATTGACCCCTGAGCAACACCTCGTTTAACTGGAACTAATCCGGAATTTACAGTATTTTCGTAATTATTTTTTACATTAGGTATTTCAATAAATTGTTTTCTATTTCGAAGATAACTTAAAAGTAGCCCTTTGGCGTTGCCCCTTATCCCATAAAAATCGAGTTTTTCAATAAGAATTGTATGGTCGACTAGATCAAAAGCGGAGCTTAGGTCAATAAAAAGACTCGCTACCCTTTTCCTTTTATTAAGCTCCGTTACAATATCATTTACAAAGCAATGATTTACCGAGAGTTACACCACACAAATGCATTTTGTATGCTGATGACATATCAGTAATTGTCACTAATAGTAAGACTGAATCGGCAACTGATCATGAAATTAATGTTAATAATACAATAACTACCATAATTAACTGGCTTCAACATAATAATTTGCAAATTAATTTATTGAAAACGAATTATATGAATTTTAATAGATCTGATCTGACATTGAATATTAATTACAATGGACATATTTTGAATAATTCTAATGTTGTGAAATTTTTGGGCCTTATTGTTGATAATGATTTAAAATGGTATGGACATATTGAATATGTATGTAATAGAATAAATAGCTTTGTTTTTGTTTTGACTAGACTACGTGAAACTACAGATCAAAAAACAGTGTTAACTGCCTATCATAGCTATGTAGTATCAGTATTGCGATATGGCCTGGTATTATGGGGTAATGGAACCGATATTCAGCAGGCTTTA